>PVKE010029636.1:0-20136 GCA_004027555.1 Craseonycteris thonglongyai | reverse complement strand
AATTTTGGAGCATTTTTTTCTTTTTGTGATACCTACAGCACAAATTATTAGCCCTCAGAAGTTTACTGTTTAACATATATTCCAAGGGTAGCCAAGATTTGTTACTCATATGTAATACAAAAGAATGGAAGAGCTACCCTTAGTAATAATTATACTAGTTAACATTTAAGTGGTGCTTACCACATAGAGGTGCAGTCCTCAGTTTTTCACATACAGAGGGTTCGGGGTGGAAACCAAAAAAAAAAATCCAATTTATTTATAAAAAATTGTGTATTACATGATTAAACGTCATTCACCTCCATAGTACTCTCCATTTGATGCAATAAACCTATTAAAACACTTTTTCCACTGCTCAAATCAGTTTTTGAGCCCATCAATTTTGAAGCCTTTTAGTGCTTCTGCCATTTTTTTGTTTCATCTCTTCCACATCAGCAAAACATTTTCCTTTGAGGACTTTTTTCATCCAGGGAAGCAAAAAAAGTTGCTCAGGGTGAGATCAGATGAATAGGGAGAGGGGAGACACAGGGTTCATGATGTTTTTGGTCAAAAACATCTGAACACTCGGCATGGGGTGCGCAGGTGCATTGTCATGCCGCATGTTGGTGTAAAGCACCCATCATGAAATTGGTGAACACATAGAAAGAGTCTCCAGAAAAAATTCACTGAAGCTGATCGCAGCCTCTCCAAACAATGCCAGCCAGCACACTGATGCAGATGGGTTCCTAAAACACTCAGCTAGTAGGGGAAGCCTGTACTACAAGGGACCACCCTCCAGAAGATCATCCTGGTTGTTTCGGAGGACCCCCCCTCCCCCAAATGTTATGTTAACTCATTTATTCTTCATAACAACCTCACAATACAGGTTCTGTTATGAATCTTACTTTATAGTCATGAAACTGAAGCAGAGAGGTTAGGTAACTTACCTGTGATATGGTCACAGTTAAGAGACAGCTGATATTTGGACCCAAGCAATCTGGCTCCAGAGTCTGTCCTTAACCACTATTACTGGTTTGTTTTTTTTTTTGGTTTTTTTTTTGGAAGTATATTAGCATAATTTTCAGGAAAAAACTTATGCTACACTTTGTAGAGACATCTTTTCACATCCCAGTGTTAAAATCTCAGCCATGGTTCAATGTATGTGAATGAGTTTATCTCTCAGCTATGTTGGGAAAAACAAAAAAGGTTGAGAAATACTGTCTTAAAGAGTACTTTGCCTTACTTTACTGTATGCTTTGCTTAAAAGCATACTTTGTAGCTGTATGCACAAAATGTTTTTATTGTAATTGCAGAGTAAAAAAATACAGAAAATATCCAAGAGATTTGAAATAGCATAATCCATCTAATATGATTTTAAGAAGTAACTTCATAGATATATCATGCACAGACAATTTTTTGAGTTCAATGACTTTTAAAATTTACCTTCAATTGTTTTTGTTGGCATCTTTAAATATTTAGTAATATATCAGCGGATGACATGCTATATACTGAGACAGATTTGGAAGAGAGCATGGAGAAAATTGAAACTATCAACTTCCATGAAGTCAAGGAAGTTGCAGGAATCAAGTTTTGGTGTTACCACGCGGGCCATGTTCTGGGAGCTGCCATGTTCATGATTGAGATCGCAGGTGTGAAGGTACTCTCTGGCGATTTCCTCCCCACCAGAAGTCAGTGCACAGCTTTAATGCCACCAGGTAGTATTAACATTTCCCAAGACTTTCAAAGTATCAAAACACTGAAACAAGTAAAATTGGGTCGATACTTTTTTTAATATAGTTCATAACCCCACGATAATTTCTGTATCAACATTGAGAAAAAATAAGCATCTCAGACTGTAAAACTCCCTCACACTATAGGATTAATTCCTTTTCAGTATCCTTTAGAAAAGGGATCCCCAACCTGTTCTAAAGGAGCACTCAACCTACATCCTCACATGCACACCTTACAACAGGGTTCATGCTCCTGTGATATATTCAGGGTTAATGCCTCCGCTGATCTGACAGGAGGCGGAGCTCAGGCGGTAATGCAAGCGATGGGGAGTGGCTGTAAATACAGATGAAGCTTTGCTCACATGCCTGCCACTCACCTAGCAGGCCTGCTGTGTGACCCAGCTCCTAACAGGATTGGGGACCCATGCTCTAGTAAAATATTGTCCTAAATTTTTAACAACTGCTCATATAGTATTTGATCTTTTGCACAAGAAGTTGTCCTATATATTGCTAAGCCTTTTATTCTTGCTTTTTGCTCAGAGGCACCAGTAATAAACAGAAAATAGCACAAATGCAGATCTAAATTTTCATTTGACATTTGATACATACCTGCCAGTGATACCTTTCATCGTAGATGGCTTCCCTATATACCTCAGACTTCTTTCCTCATCATGCCCCTTTTGTCTAAGATGTTCAAAGTACCCAAGCTTACTAATAATATGCAGGTTATCTTTGTGGGATGATTCTGTGAGTATATTATTCTCATTAGATTGGATAATTGAAACAGTAGATGATTTATGACTGAACTAAATTACACATTTTGAATTAGACACAAGTGCTGCATCTCAATTTCATCAGTTGTAGGCTCTTTTTCCTGTCGAACTGCACTTTCAGATTTTATGTGCTAAATACATTCATTACTAAAAGGGAAATTTCCAAAATCCTAACCTTTTAGCTTTTTTTCACAGCTTTTGTATACAGGTGATTTCTCAAGACAAGAAGATAGACACTTAATGGCAGCTGAAATCCCTAACATTAAACCTGATATTCTAATCATAGTAAGTATTAGTGTTACTGTACTGTAATTAGTAAAATAGATGTAGAAATTTTTCTAGTGGGAAAAATATTGTGATCTAATTTTTATGACATGTTATCGGATATAAATGTATCTGCCTTTTAGTATAAAATTTAATTTTTTTTAAAGATTTATTTATTGTTTTTGACAGAGAGAGAGAGATACAGAGACAGAGAGAAGGGGGAGGGCCCAGAACAGTCTCCATAGTTGTACATCAGCGGTTTTTCCACATAGTTTCATTCCACAGGTGGGCTTGGGGCTGCACAGGGCAGGAACTGGGCCGGGGTCTTGCCCTGGTGATAACTGAACTGGGGGCACTCCCCAGTTCAGTATATGGGTCAAAATGGGCCGGGGCCAGGACTCGATCCTCGGTCCCCAGGGCTGCAAAGTGAGCGCCTAACCCACTGAGCCATCCCGGCTTCCCCAAAATTTAATTTTTTTTGGCCTCTCTTTGTAGTATAGTGCCACTTTCTTATTGTTAAATGTATTAATTCAGGCTAATATCATCAGGTGATATACCATTTCTTAAATATTTTGTCTGGATGAATTATCCCAAATTCATAAGACATCTTAAGGGTTGTGCAGAAGTGCTGTGGCCCCCACTGCCTTTGCCATGGTGACTATCCTTTGGCCCACAGCACTTGCTAACTTCATATGTGTGTGTCCTGTGTGCCAGCGAGGCTGCAGGTCCCTGGAACTATACAGAAGCTTTAGCGGGGTGGGGAGCAAATTAATAAATTATGTTGGTAACAGCTATTTTGGGCGTATGGTATACCAAGAATATCAAGTGTTTGGCTCAGAGTGGAAGAGCTTTGGTTGAAGGTGGGAGTCTGTTTCTCCCTCACCACCTGCAGCTTCCCCTACCAGCCCAGGTATGAGGGCCAGCGCATACTGCTATTCAGAGGCAGTATGTTATGTGAATTCAGGTTGGCTCAGGTACACCCAGCATAAAAGGTGACATTAATTTAAGGGAAGTTTTTTTTAAACCTTCAGAAAAAAATAGTTATTTTTATTGCATCTGGAACTGTAGAGCAGTACTTCTCAAACTTTAATAGATCGTCTTACAGATCTATTAGATCGCCTGGTGACCCTGCTGGACTACAGATTCTGAGTCAGGATGTCTGGGCTGGGGCCTGAGACCCCACACATCTGAGAAGCTCCCGGGGATGCCAGCCTGCTGGTCAGCGTGCCACATTGGAAGGTTCAGGGGATATTCCTAAACAGGACCATAAGAAACAGTATCCGCTTCTGATTTATAAGCTTGGACTTATCAGAAGTAGGAGAAATATCCTTTTTCCCCACCCATGGAAAGCAAAATGGTTTAAAAAAGAGCAAAATTATCTTGAGCAGGGAGGAGACATTTTTAGACTGTTTTCTAATTTTATTTTCTAAAAAATTCCTTCTACTTAGCCAGATCTTAATTTTAACAGTCTTGTTTTTCTTTCCAATTATTGTAACAACATGTGTTCAAGTAACTGGCACATTATGGAGAAATGAATCACATTGCCTCTGCATTTCATTTGATATTTTAACTTTTTGTATTCTTTGGAGTTGCCCGTCTTAGTCTCACATGTCTGATGTGTTGTTTAGGAATCTACTTATGGAACCCATATCCATGAGAAGCGTGAAGAGCGAGAAGCAAGATTCTGTAACACAGTTCACGATATTGTAAACAGAGGGGGCAGAGGCCTCATTCCTGTCTTCGCTCTTGGAAGGGCTCAGGAGCTGCTTCTGATTTTAGGTACAGCTTTTCATTTTTACTGGAGAAATTCTCAAAATGTTGGCCTGCCACTATATCAAGATAATCACATGGCCACAGATAGGTCATTCGATCTTACTGGGCTTCAATTCCTGCATCTAAAAATACCATATTTTCCGGCGTATAAGACGACCGGGGGGAAGCCGGGATGGCTCAGTGGGTTAAGCGCTCACTTTGCAGCGCCGGGGACTGAGGATCGAATCCCCGCCCCGGCCCGTGCGGAACCGTATGCTGAACTGGGAGCTCCCCTGGTTCAGTTCTCTCTCTGTCTCTCTGTCTCTCTCTGTCTCTCTCTCTCTCTCTCTCTCTCTCTCTCTCTCTCTCTCTCTGTCAAAATAAATAAGTAAATAAATATTTAAAAAAAAATTAATAGTATATCATAAACATTTAAAAAAAAAAAAAAAAGACCGGGTGTATAAGACGACCCCCTAATTTTACAGTTAAAACATAGGTTTAGGCCTATATTCGCTGTAAGTCTTATACAGCGAATATAGGCCTAAACCTATGTTTTAACTGTAAAATTAGGGGGTCGTCTTATACGCCCGGTCGTCTTATACGCCGTAAAATACATAGGGATTTGGTGCCAGTAAGAGCCCAGGGAAACATTGACTCAGGCACTGCCACTGGGAATCTAAATGGCCTACCTGGTTGCCATCAGTATCAGAAGTCTTAAAAGTATGCTTGCTTTTGACCCAGCATATCCACTTCTGGGAAATAAAGGAGAATCATTTTAGTGTTTCTTTTTTCTTTTTTTTTTTAAGTAGGTCAGTGAATATCATATTGTAGGAAAACTTGTGTTAGAGATGAGTAATTCCATATTTTCACATAATATATTATGTGGACCAAGTTAAGAGGCCTGTCCAGAAAAAAATCCAGCATTGTCAGTATAATGAACAGATGCTTTCCGGACAGCCCTTGTAGCAGGGTTTAAACTAGTATGTACTCTGCTCCTCATTAGGTAAAATTACACAAATGACTGGAAAGATATTAACTCTGAATAGTGAGAAAGTGCATGATTTCTTTTACATTTTCAGCTTTCTCCATTTTCCAAATACGTCAATGAACTTGTGTGACTTGTAGTAAGGAACTGTGGGTGTCACCTTTGCATATATTGGTATTGAATGATCCATCCATTCTAACTCATACATTCTGTGATTCTGCTGGGGGATGCATTCTGCTTGAAGAATAAATGATAAGTGCCTTGAATGTATGTAGCTTCAGTGTGAAGAACTAGAAGTGATCGCACCTGCAGCCCTTGCTCTCAGTTCTTCCACCTCTGTGATGATAGGGATATAATAGACAGTATCCCTGTCCCTCTGAAAAGGAGAGTAAGGGAGGATGAGATAAACTACCTCAGATCAAAGCAGTTCTGTCAGAGACGACTCCATAGAAGCCCAAGTTTTCTAAATCCTGATCCAGTTTTCTCTTGGTCCTTCTTTCTAACTGCAAGTCAAGTTTGTCCTTAGAAATGCAGCCTCCATAACAAAGTAATGAACAACAGAGGAAATCAGGAAGGTGAAACCATGTCACTATTGAATGGGGTTGCCAGGTTTAGTAAAACAATATACAGGACACCAATTAAATTTTAATTTCAGATAAGTAATAATATTTACCTTAACTATCAAATACTTAATATGATTGTTACACTAAAAATCTTTTGTTACTGGCATTTTTATTTGGCAGCCCTACTATCAAAGCATATGATGGTTCCTTTCATGGAGCAGGACTGCTCTATGCATGCAGCTGGTTGCTCCTGTTCTCTTAAATTCGCCTTATAATATAGTATAGAAAGAGAATAGCCCTTTGAATCACTGGTTTCAAATCTCATCTGTGATCTAGGCATATGACCTTGGACAAGTTATTCAACTTCTAAAAAATGTTTAAAACCTATTCATAGAAATACACAAAATGGGAAAGCCGGGATGGCTCAGTGGGTTAAGCGCTCGCTTTGAAGCTCCGGGGACCGAGGATCAAATCCTGGCCCCAACCCATGCGGACCCACATGCTGAACTGGGCTGTGCCCCCAGTTCAGTTCTTGCCGGGACCTATGTGGGAGGCTCCCGGCCCAGTTCCTGCCCTGCGCAGCCCTGTGCCCACCTGTGGAGTGGAACTATATGGAAAACTAATGCTGTCAACTGTGGAGACTGCTCTGGGCCCTCCCCCTTCTCTGTCTCTCTCTGTCTCTGTTTCTCTCTGTCAAAAACCAATAAAATAAATCTTAAAAAAAAAAAAAAAAAAAACACAAAATATGGGAGACATGTGATCTTGGGATGTTGTATGCTTTACAAGATATTTGAGAAACCATAAGAATATATATGAAAACTTTGACACCATTAAAATTTTTAATTATTTCTTAAAAAAACGTAAATAGAGAAACTAGAGGGCAAAGCTGGAAATACATTGTAACATGCATGACAGCAAAAGTCTTCGTATTACATAGAGTTTTCACTTATAAATCAAGTACAAAAATAGCATTCCCACACTATTCAAACTTTTTTTAGCCTGTTTCCTAATCTATAAATAAGATGGAGCTAAATCTTCATAAGGTTGTTTTGAAAATTAGAAATAGTAAATATAAATTGCATGCTAGACATTTAGTACATTTCCTAAATGCAGCTGTGCCTAGTAGAAGAATGATATGTTTTAGCCATACTATCCTTATAATATTTGGGGATTTAATGAGGGTTTCCCTAAGCATAAGCCTTCCTTTGACAGTATATTGCCCAGTGTTTTTATTAATTATCAGAAACTAGTTACCAGTTTTTAGAAAACAGTAATAGTTTTTTAAGTGTTCAAAATGAATTTAAACTCATTTGACAATCTTGTTTTGTAACTAGCAGTCTTCTTACAAAAAGTCTAATTCTGATAAGTCTATTTGAAATATTAATACTATATTCTTATTTAAAACCATCATAGAATTTAGTGTCTCTTGGGTAATAAGTTCATCTGTTATTCAGTGTAAAATTCTACCAAATCGTTTTGAAATGCTTCCACATCTTAGGGCTGTGATCACAACATTCTTCTTTGATCGTTCATTAGTATTTAGTAATAAGTTTTAGATTTATAAATTTAAGTTAGTAAGACCAGGCTAATTTTTCTTAACATCTTTAAAATAGTTATATGCTTTATTTCTAAGTTAACTGAATATTGAAAATTAATTACATGTATCAACTGTTGTTTGAACTATTTATCCCATATAATAGAACTATACTTGTTTCTAATAAAACCTGTCTAGATGAGTACTGGCAGAATCACCCAGAACTTCACGATATTCCAATATACTATGCATCCTCTCTGGCCAAGAAGTGTATGGCAGTGTACCAGACGTACGTGAATGCCATGAATGACAAAATCCGCAAACAGATCAACATCAACAATCCCTTTGTGTTCAAACACATTAGTAACCTTAAGGTGAGTGCTTGTGGGAGAAAGGAGGAGAATGGCTAAAGCACAGGAAGCCAGGACCAGTAGGAGATGCCTGTCCTAGAGTCTATGGCTTAACCCTGCTTGCTGGTCTTAAACGTTTTCTCTAGCAGGCATCACTTTTCTGAAAGAAATAAAAAATTTAGCAACTGGCATTTCTTTTTGCTTAAAATATTTTGCTACTTGTTCCAAGTCTGCATACATTCTCAGTATTTACTATTGCTGTATAACTTGGATCTCTTTGCTATAGAAATAAATCCTGATGAGAAAAATACCTTGTGTTACATATTGTTGGTCTAGTCCTACTCGAACCTGGTCATCGTTTTGATAATTAACACTACAAATTCTATACATGAAAATTTTCATTTTTACTTTTCTAGAGCAGTCAAAATCTGATTTCTTTAATTAAAAGATATATTTTAGAGCAAACTAATGCTCTAATAATAATAAAATAATGCCCAAAATAATTCAAGTGATAAGTGGTCTTCTGATTACAAATAGGCTCTGGTCATAAAGTTCTACTTTTTAGGTTAATTGCTTGGGAATTAAAGTCAGGTTTTTCCTAGAAACTGTTAAATTTTTTGGTTAGATTTCTAGGCCAGCCCAAAATATCCATAAAGTATGCAAAACCATTGTGAGTCTTCAGGGAAATTCTTTCAGAGTTCTCTTCTGGGTGAATAGAAGCCCATTTGACTTTTCCTTTGTTTTCTGTCTTCCTGCTAAGCACTGAAAATGTTCCTAATGGCCTTTTGCTACCAGTACAAGGTAGCAACTGCTTTTTATCTCTTTGTTGTCTGTTCGTTTTGTCCTTAGCCCAAACTGTTTAGGAACTTGGAAATTGAACTACATGTTAACCTGTCTTGTCAAGGCCCTTTCGGTCATGTGATTAATTGTTTTACCTGACTTTTTGTTGTTCTTCAAAAATAAGGAAAGCTTTGTCAAACCCTGATATCTAACGTGCTCTTACACTTCCTTTTTCTCTCAGAGCATGGACCATTTTGATGACATTGGTCCCAGCGTTGTAATGGCATCCCCAGGCATGATGCAAAGTGGCTTATCCAGAGAGCTCTTTGAAAGCTGGTGTACTGATAAGAGGAATGGTGTCATTATAGCAGGGTACTGTGTAGAAGGGACACTTGCCAAGGTCAGTCACAGTCTTGGATTGCTGTGTTATTTCTAATCACAATTGCAGGGTGGCAGTAGCCTGCTGTTTTCCCATTGAAGTAGTTCTTTAAGGAAGGAGTACAGGTTTTGATATTGAGAAATGAGGCTAGAACTGGGCAGCTGGAGCTGCTCGCACAGGTGTGGAATGAAAGCAGGTGCTGAATGGCACAGCCAGCTCCCCAGGTGAGTGGTAGGCACATGTTTGAGAAGCACTCATCTGGTTGCGGTAGAAATAATGGAAAGGAACCCATTTAAGATAAACAAGTGGATACTCTCATCTGATGAAGAAGAATTTTACTAACGTATTCTCTTGACAAGTTGTGGAATGTGTTTGTGCTGATTTTCCATCTTCCTACTGATAGGAAACGGTTGATAATAACTCTTAGGGATGTAGGCATTGATGTACAAAGTTTTACAGACAGTTTCTGAACATGTTCTGTATTATCAAAAACTTCTATTTTATTTTTAAGTATATCATGATTTCCTGTTTTGATCATCTTTATGACAAAAGTCATTTAGACAATGTTTTGACTATGTATTTAAAGTAGATTTCCAGAACAGAAACACATCTGCCTTTTATATAAATCCTCTTAATTAGTAGAGCAAGAGAGTAGTTGGGAATACAAGTTTGCCTTTGTAATAATAAAAATTATAATTTTCACCTCTAGCCTCCAAGTACATTGAATTTTAGTAATCTGCTTTTCTGATTATAAAGAAAATAAGTATTTGATATTTACTAAGTCAATAGTGTTAGGATAATTTTGTTGTGCTAAAGGTCCTAAATTTAACATGAGTTTATGGCTGCATGAAATTGCATAGCTTATTTGTTTTGTTTTCTTTGTTTTTAACAGCATATCATGTCTGAACCCGAAGAAATCACTACCATGTCTGGACAGAAGCTACCATTGAAAATGTCTGTTGATTACATTTCTTTCTCTGCTCACACGGATTACCAGCAAACCAGTGAATTTATTCGTGCTTTGAAACCGCCTCATGTGGTCAGTGCATGACTTTGATTTATAGCTTTAAAGGGAGGTGGGAGAGGACATCCACCAAACTTTGTGGCAGCTGGTTCTCAAATCAGTCACCACCTCCTGTTAATGGGTGGGGTACCTTAAACAGAGTCCTTGCATTTGCACTTGGGCCTGACTTTTGTGGCTCACCTTTGAGTTAGGCAAGGGGTGTGCTTTAATTTCTCCAATTACACAGGGTCACCTCTTCAGATGTGCCAGCCCCAACTCCATGATTCTTTCTGTTACACTCTGCTGCCTCCCCAGTAACTTCTAAGAGCACAGGCTTCACAAGGTTGACTGTTTTGAAGTCTCCATCCCTTACTTACTGTCTAATCATGGGCAAGCTACTTACCCACTCTGTACTGCATTTCTAACTAGGGGCAATAATACCTTATAAGGTTGTGTGGCCTGAATGAGAGAATACATATCTAAAGCTTGAATATGGTGCCTGGCATGTAGTAAGTGCTTAGCAATGTGGAGAGAGGAGAAAGACAAGTCACATAATAGTAAGAGTTAAAGATGTAAATAAGTATGAAATACATAGCTCCTCATTTGATGTGATTTGTTTGTATTGTTAAGTTTCATGTAATTATGAAAATAGTAATTATATTTTGGTGGGATTGGAGAGAAGGGTAAGTTAAGTAAGATATATATGTATTTTAACTAGAAGAACACAGCAGGAACCTGGGTCTGTAGAAAACTGGTGAAGAGCACTGTTCGTGACCTGTTAATCTGGCTGTGGCTAATGGGTTCCATTCCAGTGCTACAGCATTTCCAACGACACATGACTGACTGACTGGTGGCTCTCAGTTTCAGCTCTTGGAGACAAAGTGCCTGTGGGGAAAAAGAGAACGAAAACAAACAAGAAACAAAACAGATGAGGCACCCTTTCTGAATGTATTGAAAAGTAGTTTAGAGGAAATGGCATTTTGTTGGGGTTTTTCCCTCAAATTTCTTTATTGTGATAAAATATATAACATAAAAATTGCAATTTTAACAATTATAAGTGTGAGCAGTTTAGTATTACTAATTATATCCACAGTGTTGTACAGCCATCAAGAGTATTTCCAAAACTTCTTCATCACCCCCAGAGAAACTGTCCCCATTAAGTAATAATTCCCCATTCCCTCCTCCCTCCAGCCCCCGGTAACTCTAATTTACTTGCTATCTCTGAATTTGCCTATTCTAGATATTTCGTATAAGTGAAATTATACACCACTTAACACGATGTTTTTAAGGGTCATCCATGTTGTAGCATGTATCAGAACTTCATTCCTTTCTATGGCTGAATACTCCATTGCACGTATATACACATCTTGGCTATCTGTCTGTTGATGGACACTTGGGTTGTTTCCACCTTTTGGTGATTGTGAATACTGCTGCAGTGACTGTTGTCATATAATATCTGTCTGAGTCTCTGTCTTCAGTTCTTTTGGATATGTACCTACAAGTGGCATTGTTGGGTCATATGGTGAGTCTATGTAACTTTTTAAGAAATCACCAGTTTTTGACATTAGCTGTCCATTTAACTTCCTACCAGCCATGCATGAGGGTTCCAGTTCTCCATATTCTTGCCAGCATTTATTATTTCCCTTTTTTAAATTATAGCCATCCTGGGAAGCTGGTATGGCTCAGTAGGTTAAGTGCTTGCTTTGCAGCCCCAGAGACCGAGGATTGAATCCTGGTTCCGGCCCAGGCAGACCCATATGCTGATCTGGCTTGTGCCCTCAGTTCAGTTCTTGCTGGGGCCTATGTGGGAGGCTCCTAGCCCAATTCCTTTCCTGCATAGCCTCGCTCCCACCTGTGGAGTGAAACTATATGGAAAACCGATGCTGTTAACTATGGAGATGGCTCTGGGCCCTCCCCCTTCTCTCTGTCTCTCTCTCTCTCTGTGTCAAAAAGAAAAACAATAAAAATAAATTATAGCCATCCTAGTAAGTATGAAGTAGTATCTCACTGTGATTTTTCTGTTGACTAATGATGTTGAGCATCTTTTGTATACTCGTATTGTTAGCTTTTTAGTTCTTCTAGCAAGATAGTCCTCACAGATATTCGGCCCTTAATGAGTAGATTCTTTGGTGAAGGAAATCACTCACCTGCTTGTTAACCTCATAGCTTGTCAAGCTGAGTGACAGCGTTGGCATCTCCTGGTGTTTTCTAGTGTATGTGGTTGACAGATGCTCTCCCAGATTCAAAAGACACAGAGCAAAAGCTGTATTGTCCTTTCCACAATCACCACCTCATCCTCAGTCCCGTTCCATTGCTCTTCAGCTTTATCTCTGCTGTCAGTTCAAATGTCTGGGTTGAATTTGCTGCTTACCTTCCTCCAGTAACCAAGTCAGCAAAAGCATATGTACAGGATAAGATAATAACAGCGGGGAAGCCGGGATGGCTCAGTGGGTTAAGCGCTCACTTTGTGGCCCCAGGGACCGAGGATCGAATCCTGGCCCCGGCCCGTGTGGACCCATATGCTGAACTGGGGAGTGCCCCCAGTTCAGTTCTCATCAGGGTGAGACCCCGGCCCAGTTCCTGCCCTGTGCAGCCCCGCCCACCTGTGGAATAAAACTGTGTGGAAAAACCAATGATGTGCAACCATGGAGACTGTCTGGGCCCTCCCCCTTCTCTCTGTCTCTGTCTCTCCCTCTCTCTGTCAAAAACAATAAAAATAAATCTTTAAACAAAACAAACAAAAGAAAAAGTAACAGTGTTGGTGGTAATACTAATACAGTGTTGATGGTAATACTAATAGTAAAGAATAGCTGGCATTTATTGAGCAGTTACTATGTATGTGCCAGGCACAGTGTTTTACATGCACCAAATCCCTCACACCTCACAAACAACTGTTCTGTAGATGAGGAAACAGGTGTTAGGTAACTTGTCCAAAGTGACACAGATAATAAGTGTCAGTGCCAGGATTTGTGTGGAAGAGCCAAGGCTCTTCACCTCTAGGCCAGGTGCCTCTGCCTGTAATGGTGCTGGCTGGCTTCTGTTAGCCCAGAGGAGAAATCGCATACCGGTGGTCTGGAGGTTAAGCACAATCTGTCTTGCAAACCACAGCTATGGAAGTAATAGGCTGGTAGTGGTTGCAGCAATTGTAAATACCCCTAAAACATCAATTCATTTGGTTCTCAAATATTTTACTTGGTATGATTTAAAAAGCAGAAGAAAATAATTAGAAGTCATTTTTATTCCACAAAAAGCTTTTGAAAGTCTTACATTAAGAAACCTGAAGAAGGGGAAGCCGGGATGGCTCAGTGGGTTGGGTGCTCACTTTGCAGCCCCGGGGACCAAGGATTGAATCCTGGCCCCGGCCCGTGTGGACCCATATGCTGAACTGGGGAGCTCCCCCAGTTCGGTTCTCACCGGGGTAAGACCCCGGCCCAGTTCCTGCCCTGTGCAGCCCGCGCCCACCTGTGGAATAAAACTATGTGGAAAAACCAATGATGTGCAACTATGGAGACTGTTCTGGGCCCTCCCCCTTCTCTCTGTCTCTGTCTCTGTATCTCTCTCTCTCTGTGTCAAAAACAATAAAAATAAATAAATAAAAATAAATAAAAAGAAACCTGAAGAAAACTAAGGTTGTTTTCTGTGATAGTAGGAGTAGCAATAGTTTCATAAAAGAATCATGTGCATTTTAGACTGGTAGAGACTACAGAAGTCACCGGGTCCAGTGTGAGCACAGGAACCCAGGAACCTTCCACAAAGTTGTAGATATTAGTAGCAAAAACAAGTGTACAAAGGAAATTTCTTTACTCTCTGAAATAGTTCCATGTAAGGATCTTTTAAAGGCTAACAGAATGAAAATACCTACACAAGTTAGATTGACTAAAGGCCCTAATAAGTAGTAATGTTTAATGACTTCAAGTATATCTCCATTTGATACATTTAACTAATTCCAATAAGAACCATCACTAATCTGAACTGAGGATGTTTCCCTATGCCCTTTTAAAATGTATTCTATGTAGATTTTAGTCCATGGAGAACAGAATGAAATGGCCAGATTGAAAGCAGCCCTGATTCGAGAATATGAAGATAATGATGAAGTTCACATAGAGGTTCATAATCCTCGGAATACAGAAGCAGTGACCTTGAACTTCAGAGGAGAGAAACTAGCCAAGGTAAAAGGTTATGGTTACTAATCCTCTCCATGACTTTTCTTCAGAGAAATATATACTTAAGAAAGTCAACCTCTTTTAATCAAGTCAAGATAATGTGCTTAATGATGATATTTTTCTACTGTTATACAAAAGCTGTCCGGAAAAATACTAGCCATTGTCAATATAACAAGAACAGTTACATTATCTGGATACTTTGGAAGCCCTCGTATGAGAGCTTTATTCTTACACTCTTTAGGCTTCTGGTTCTCTTAATTTTTTCTTTCACGTGGAAAATTTTCAAATAGATTAGATATTAATACAATTGAATTTGGTAGCTTTTTAATCCACATCCCCACTTATTTTTTATTCCCGTGTCAGAGTAAAGGAATGTTCATCCCAGTTTCTTACTGTATTCAATACCGCATTTTGTCCACCCCTTTTCATTCTGCCTAAGAATCTAAATCGTCCCATATCTCTAAGCATACATGTCTCTGGATATGGTGGAACTTATAAACTCTTGTCTTTTTGAGAATCGTTTTTGATGGTGAAATATAATATTTTCAGAATTTTAAAAAGAGCTAAGAAAAACCCTACCTTGCATTTCAGAGGGATGCTGCAAGAAGTCCGCATTTTTACTCCATTACCAGAAATCTTAAGATACCTCTGAGGGAAACTTCGTAATGCTCAGATTTTAATACATGTGAACCAGATCTGAGGAAGCTAATTGATAAATAGCCTTTCTTGCAGTTGAATTTGAGGAGGGGGAAATTTGCAAAAGTTACTATGGGAGGCTTTTGTTGCCCAAGAAGAGCAGATGGTTGTATTTACTCCTGAATCTTCCTGTTCACAGAACTTTCCAAGGGCCAATGTAATGGAATAGGCCTTCTACCTGTAAAAATATAATCAGTTGGGGATCTAGAACTATTTCCCAAACTCTCCTGGTTGCAATATGAAGTGAAAAGAAAGTTTTGCTGTCAGACAATTTAGGAGAGCTTAGGCAAACAATTTTTTTGACTATAGAACTAAGAACACACTTTAAGAGTATGTCATTTTTAATATTTAACTTTATATATATGAGGAATGTCTAGAAAAAATCCAGCCATTGTCAATATAATGAGAATGGTTACATGACTGTATACTTTCTGGACAACCCTCGTACACATGGACACTATTGTCAATATCTATTTCCCCAAATATAGTTTTATATTGGAGTGTTCTCTGTTTTTCACCATAATTGTAGCTATTTAAAATCATTACCTTTATTGCAGAGACCATACTTAGGGAGAAGTCACTTTCATGGGGACCATCCTCAGTTATGTCAAACAGAAGCAAAGGATGGTTAAAGAAAATTAGATCCACAAAGAACTATAACCCATGCACTTGAAATGTCAGGCCAACCACTTGTATCTGTGATAACAAATGAGCATGTCACACACACTTGAGGAAAGAGAGAAACTGCAGGTGAAGTCACAAGACTAACCACTCAGTCTTGTTCTCTGAGGCCCCTTATTCCTCAGGCAGACAAGCATCCCACGTTCTCAGCATCTAGGACATGACTGTGTTAAAATCAGTCTCCTGTAGCAAAGCTCCTTTCCTTAAGTGACCAGCATGTGAGGAAAAAATAACCCCAAGAAATCATGTGAAATGGAGCTATCTCCCATTATTTATCACTGCCTGGCCGCTGCTTGCCCTTAATTAAAGGTAAACAAGTATGAAATAGTGCCATCTCTGTCCTCTTTGAGTTCTTTTATTTGTAGTTGGAAGGGATTACATGTCAGATGTTGGGTTTAGTGTTTGTGAGGTTTTTGTTTTGTTAGCTTTTGAACAGTCATTACTCGCTTCTTTAAGAACGTTCCCTCTCAGTTTTGTGGGCCCATCACTAGATATCTTTACTGGCCTGTGTGTTCAGAGATGCCGCCTTGGGTCCGCATGGACTTGCATGTCTGTGTGATGGAGCTCACTCTGCGAGGCTGATGAGCAGCTGGAGGCGCATGTGCATTTCTGCCTGCCCTGTGCTGCCCACTGCACTGGAGCTGTCTAGAGCTTTCTCACCCCCAGCACCTAGTGGCTTCCCTTGGTTGCTGAACTGATTGGAACTGAACTGAACCTAGAGGTTCTCGCCAGATCTGCCCCGTGACTCTTCCCTTTTGGTCTCGTCGCCTTGTTTTGGTCTCGTAGCCATAGAGGTACATAACATTTCCTATTTTTCATGTTTAAATTCATATGTTGTTTTCATAGTTCGAATGTCTAATGGTCGTCACTATGATTGAGTCCCTGAATCACTGTACTTTACAAGATTTTCTTTCCTTCACATTGTTCTGGGTTTGTTTTTGTTTTTTTAATAGGTCATGGGCTTTTTAGCGGACAAAAAACCAGAACAAGGCCAGCGGGTCTCAGGAATACTTGTTAAAAGAAACTTTAATTATCACATACTATCTCCTTGTGACCTCTCTAGTAAGTATACTATTAAATATCAAATGTAATTTGACTTTAGCACTGAAAGAAAATCTGTGAAAACTTCTATTACCTAGTGGCCACATTTTAAATAACAACCAAGTAATAAAATAGAAATAGGTAAAAGTTAGTCCAGTTAGCTTTATGGGGAGAAAAAAAATTGTCCTTAAACTATTGAAACATTTAAATTCCTTGTGAAATAACTTTTTTCTTAATTGGAAACATAAGTAGATCACTAAAACAGAGTGACTACTCCCACTGACCCTTTGTTAGCCTGCTTTCTACCTTTCATAATGGAGTATTGGTAATTCTGTTTTCTGAAGTAATGTGGGACTCCCCATACAAACATTTTGATTTTTATGACCTGTAGTTTTATGTTGCTTGCTGTAGCTAGTAAGCTGTTATTTTGCTGCAAATATGGTACTATCTCAAGTGAATAACTATGCTCAATTTTACTTATGTAGTGCTTTAAGTTCTAAGTGCTTAATGAAGAAATAAGAAAAGCAGGTGTGTTTTGGTGTTCATCTGTGCGATGGGCCATCACACAGTAGAATATAACTTGTTCCTCTATTTAGCAGTTAGTGAGTCCTTACCCTGGGCCAAGCATTGCCCTGTGCAAGGTGCTGGAGGACTGAAGATTTAGCTCAGCCCCAGCCCTCTAAGCTGTCTAATGAGAGAAGCATTCTTGTCGAGAACTAATCTCAGTGTTGCTCAGGGACATAAGGGTGCACAAATCTGTGAGAAGAGAACAGGGTCAGGAGAGTGGGGAGAGCCTTGCAGATCGGGCAGCACTTGGCTGGGTGCTGAAGGATTGTTAGGAGTTGCCCAGCAGAAGCGATGACAGGACAGCTGGCTTACTGGCCTGGAGACATTCAGGGACCTGTTGTGCTCAGGCGAATGAAGGTGCTTTCTTACGGCTGGAGCATAAATTTGCTAGTGAGGGTGGGTAGGGAGATAAAGGGGAAATGCAGGCTGGGGACAAATTAAGGAGCATGTTGTTAGCTTGAAAAACATGTTCTTGTTCACTTTTATTTCTCTTTGCTTTATTCCTGGTGTGTGTTTGCAAATTGTATTTTGTGGGACTGAGATTGTTTCTTAAAGTATGTCTACTCTGTTTCCTCTTCAGATTATACTGACTTGGCCATGAGCACTGTAAAACAGACCCAAGCTATTCCATATACTGGTCCTTTTAATTTGCTCTATTACCAGCTACAGAAATTGACAGGTGTGTGTATTTATTGAAATTCACATAATTGTTTGTATTTCTGAGTAAAATAATTAAATATCTAGGAAAGGATATTTCATTTTGGTGATTGTTTCAGAATTGCACCAGTTTTATTTGTACTTCACTTGGACATGTTATTGACACATTTCAGTGAAAATTTTGAAAATTCACTCATCAACATCAAATTTTTTTTTAGATTTATTTTAGTGTGTATGTGTGTTTGTTTGTTTGTTTGTTTGTTTTGAGAGAGAGAAGGTGGGGAGGGCCCAGAGCAGTCTCCATAGTTACACATCATTAATAGTGACCTGGTTTCATTCCACACAGGTGGGTGTGGGGCCACACAGGGTGGGGACCATACTGGGGACTTTCCCCTTGGGAGGTGAGAGAACCTTCACCAATGAGCCATCTCAGCAGTTACCAGTTGCATCGCAGTTCAGCATAGGGGTCGAACCCCAGATCTCACAATTGTGAGACAAGCATGCAACCTGCTGAGCTATTCCGGCATCCCCCATAGCAGACCATTTTGAGTTAGAGATTTTTGTGTAGTAATAGTGAGGGGCAGTGACTTAAGTTACAAGATGTAGACCCTGTAATGAGCAAGAACACTTCAAATTACAAGTTACATTTTCTATTAACATTGCTTAATAATTTATATAGTAAAGTGCTACCATAAAATAAACCAGGGGAGAGAAAATCATTTTTTACCTCAGAAACTCACATTAGAGTTATAGGCCATAAGACAGAAAGTTAATAAAAATATGTCTGAATTAATCCTTAATTAGGAAGACCAGAAAAAGTCTTATCTTAGACCATAGAACTGCCCTGTAGGATGAGTTAGCCTATGCAGACTATTTGTTGACTAATCTCGTGTTAAATGTTAACATGCTAGTGGCTGAATCTCTTGTACAAACATAAATGTTTAACAGTCACCACACTTTGCTATTGATAAAATGTTTTAATGTCCAAGGTAAATCCTATCTAGTTATATGAATTTTTATATTAATGATACACATTGAGATCTTTTAGTTACTGTAAGCAATTGATATAACACTTAGCTATTTAAATCTGATTATACAAGTGAGTTATTAATTTTTTTCATTATGTATCAACTTTATTTCAGCCATCTCTATTAACAAATTAATAATTATGCCACTGTAAGGTTATCAGAAAATTATATACATCTTAAATTTTTTTCTTTCAGGTGATGTAGAAGAATTAGAAATTCAAGAAAAACCAGCTTTGAAAGTGTTCAAAAATATCACTGTAATACAGGAACCGGGAATGGTGGTATTAGAAGTAAGATAATATCATTTATCTAAACAATGAGGAAAAAAAAGTTTTAAGAATTTACACATTATTGCAGAGAAAATTAGTTTTCTCCTTGCCAGGAAAAATATTGTTGAAAAATATATATGTGTATAATTTTCTTTCTAAGATCAGCTTTAAATATAACCGGCATTTTCTATATAAATTTAGTTGCAATAACATAGAAACTAATAAATTAAGGCTGAATATTTAGTGTATGTTTAATGCATAGAGGTTTCTCATATGAGTAAGTCTGAATAGATTTTGTGTTAGTCCAGGATATCTTCAGATATATCAAAAAATTCTTTAGATAACAATCTCATTCTGTTACATTAAAACAAACTTGTCATACAGCATTTCTAAAGAGAGTGGAACTTTGAAGACTCAAATAAGCAACATTTATGTGACCCAAACCCACAAAGGCAAGAAATCATTATTAATTGAAGTAACTTTGGTTCCCACTGTTAGAATTTTAAATTCCTACTGGTAGAGTTTGGAACCTAAACACCAAATGAACTTGATTGTTGGTTTTGATAGGTTGGCATCTGTTAAGTTAAAAGAAGGACTTTTCAAAATGAATCCTGGAACTGAATGATCTAGAGAGGTACCTTGTCTTTTTCTTTGCCTCAAGGTTATATATAAATTGTATGCAAGTTTCCCAGCTATTCTGTTCATACATGTTATTTTTTTAAACAAACTAAAAATCTGTCAGCTCTGGTCTCACTGCACCGGGGGCTATATGTCTGAATTTGATTTATAAGGTTAAGAATAACTGAAGAAAATGTGAGGAGTAGTTTCCTGTAATATGACTTTACATACAACAATATATAAAACATTAATATCTGAGAAAGGGGGAACTCTAGAGACATCAGTTTAGTTCTTCTAAGTACTATAATATTAAAGAATATATTTTTG
>PVKE010029635.1:0-20125 GCA_004027555.1 Craseonycteris thonglongyai | reverse complement strand
AGTGCATAGTTATTTCTATTTTACTTTTTGACAGATAGAGAGAGAGACAGAGACAGAGACAGTTAGAGAACCGAACTGTGGGAACTCCCCAGTTCAGCACGTGGGTCCTGCCTGGGCCGGAGCCGGGATTCGATCCTCGGTCCTCATGGCCTCAAAGCGAGCGCTCAACCCGCTGAGCCGTCCCGGCTTTCCCTATTGTTAATTCTTCATAGGAACTAAAAACGGCATTTTTTCTGAATAATGACATCAGAAATGTCTTTTTTCACTGTTTCATAATTTATGATAAAACAATTTCTTAAGTCATCTTAAAACCCATTCTAGCTTTATTGTAATCATTTACATTTTTATATCCTTTTCAAAACTATTTAGTTTCTAAAATAAGTAAAAGCATCTTACTAAATAATTTTCTTAAATGGCACACTAAGATGGAGATAGTATAAAAGTAAGACTTAAGTGTGTGTTAAAGTTTTTGCTGGGTAGAAGTTTTTATAGCAGGAGAAGTAATAGTAATAACGTATTGCACTCACATTGTGTATTAACATAGGGGATTGATGATATAAGGGCCACTATTTAATTCTACTTTTTAATTCAAAGGAATCAAAACCTACAAATTTTACAAAAATCATCATTAAGGTCAAATGAATATGGCAAAGAAATCTTTGTACTGGTAAAGAGATGATAAAACCATCAAATATTGGATAACAAATGGATATTAGAAATTAATTGTTTCTACTCCATCAGGGATAAAATGTTAGTGTAGACTCAGGAACCACTTAGAGATAGTGTTAAGTCTGGGACACAGATCATGTGATTCTCTCAATGAGTCCCTATTTTTTTCTTTTTATCAAGTAGCTGCCTCTGATTTTTATTAAAAATTAATTTCTTTGGAAATTTTTATTATATTCAATGTGTTAACTCCATGAAAGTATTAATAAGACTATAAAAACTCACCTGCAATCCCAGCCTTATGAAAGAAACACCTAATGGTTAGTTATATTTATTTTAATCTTTTTACCATATAAGTATATGCACTTCTTTAACGAGATTATACTAGATATAAAGTTGCATAACTGACTTCTTTGTTTTACTGCCTTATTGTTTTATTAAATATATTGGCTTTCTATTGTTGTGTAATAAAGTAGCACAAAATTAGCAGTTTAAAACTTTTATTATCTCATGATTTCCATGGGTCAGGTCAAAGCATGATGTAACTGGGTTCTCTGCTCGGCCTTACAAGGCTGCAGTATATCATTTGGCTTACATTTTCACCTTGAAGCCTGACAAAGCAAGAATATTTTTTCCAATTCACTCAGTGCTTGGGAAGAATTAATTTTCTTGTAGCTATAAGACTGAAGGTGCTGACTTTCTTTCTGTTAGTCTATCTACTAAGGCTGTCTTCAGATCCAAGAGACCCCCCCCACCCCAATTCCTAGAGACTGCATGCCGTTACTTGTCATATGGTCTTCTTCTTTTTTTTTATTGTTAAATTTATTGGGGTGACATTGATTGATAACAATTAGATAGTTTCCAGATGTACAAGTCCACATCACATCACCCGTGCATCGCATTATGTGCTCACCACCCAGAATCAGCTCCCCTTCCATCACCATATATCCGGTGTCCACTCCCACCTTCCTCCACAACTCTACCTCCCCCCTTCTCCACCCTCCCCAGGTAACCACCAAACTATTAAGTGTGTCTGTAATGCTGGTGCCCACTCCCGCCTCCACTCCCACTTTCCCTCCCCCCTCCTCCCCTTCCCTCAGGCAATCATCCAGCTATTGAGTGTGTCCATAGGTCTCTGTGTCTTTTATACTTTCAGTTTTATATTCCACCTATAAATGAGGTCATATGTTTCCTGATTCTTTCAATCTGACTTATTTCGCTTAATAAGATGGTCCCTAGGTCCATCCATGTTGTCACAAATAACTGTATTTCATCTTTTCTTATTGCTGAGTAGTATTCCATTGTGACGCAGGGGTCTCCAAACTTTTCAGCCGCATGAACTATCAAACAGGAGTTTGGGGGCCGACTACACACTCGAGGTCCAAATAAAAAGGAATCAAAACATAGATGTTGTTTTTAATTATTTATTTAATATTATTTTATTCAGATAAAAAGGTCTCCACGGGCTGGATGAGAGGGCCTCGCGGGACACATCCAGCCCACAGGCCGTAGTTTGGAGACCCCTAGATGTACCACATCTTCTTTATCCAGTCATCTATTGAAGGGCATTTTGGTTGTTTCCATGTTCTGGCCACTGTGAACAGTGCTGCGATGAACATGTGGGTACAAACATCTTTAAAGATTAAGGTTTTCAGGTTTTTGGGGTAGATACCCAGTAGAGGGGTGGCTGGATCATATGGTAATTCCATCTGTAATTTTTTGAGGAATCTCCATACAGCCTTCCATAGTGGTTGTACCAGTTTACATTCCCACCAGCAGTGTATGAGGGTTCCTTTTTGTCCACAACCTCTCCAGCACTTGTTATCCCTTGTCTTGTTGATTATAGCCATTCTAACAAGTGTGAGGTGGTATCTCATTGTGGTTTTTATTTGCATCTCCCTAATTGCTAGTGAAGTGGAGCAGTTTTTCATATATCCGTTGGCCATATGTATGTCTTCATGAGAGAAGTATCTGTTAAGGTCATCTGCCCAGTTTTTAATTGGATTGCTTGTTTTTTTCTTGTTGAGTTGTACAAGTTCTTTGTATATTTTTGATATTAACCCCCTATCAGAGGCATTCTTTGCAAATATTTTTTCCCACTTGGTTGGGTGCCTCTTTGCTTTGTTGATGGTTTCCTTAGCAGTGCAGGAGCTTTTTAGCTTGATAAGGTCCCATTCATTTATTTGTGCTTTTACTTCCCTTGCCATTGAGGTCAGATTCATAAAGTCCTCCCTGAATCCCAGGTCTATAAATTTAGTGCCAATGTTTTCTTCTATGCAATTTATTGTTTCCTTTCTTATTTGGAGGTCTTTAATTCACTTTGAGTTCATTTTGGTATATGGTGAGAGATCGCAGTTCACATTCAGCCTTTTTCATGTGGTTTTTCAATTTTCCCAGCACCATTTACTGAAGAGGCTTTCTTTTCCCCACTGTATATTTTTTGCTCCTTTGTAAAAAATAATCTGTCCATATATTTGTGGGTTTATTTCCGGGTTTTCAATTCTGTTCCATTGGTCCGTGGGTCTGTTTTTCTGCCAGTACCAAGCTGTTTTGATTACTGAGGCTTTGTAGTACAGACAAAAGTCAGGCAGTGAGATGCCCCCAGCTTTATCCTTTTTTCTTAGGATAGCTTTTGTGATTTGTGGTCTTTTGTGGTTCCATACAAATTTGATGATTTTTAAAATCTATTTCTTGAAAGAATGACTGTGGGATTTTGATGGTAATGGCGTTGAATCTGTATATTGCTTTGGAGAGTATGGCCATTTTAACTATGTTGATTCTTCCAATCCATGAACATGGAATGTCCATATGGTCTTTTTTAACATGACACTTCATCCAGCATGCAAGAAGAGTCTCTCACTTCAGAGAAGTCCCAGGCCTTCTTTTAAGGATGTTCCCCTGAGTGAATCTGGTCTTCCCCAAAGAATCTCCTTTTTGACTAATTTAAAACCAACTGATTTAGTACCCATATCTGCACACGTCCTTCACATTTGCCATATGATATTGGTTAGTAACAAACCACAGGTCCTACTCATATACCAGGAGTGGGGATTATACACTCAGTTCTGTCTAGCATCCAAAGTCATTTAAATTCTTCAAAATTCTAATTTTGAAGGCAATCATTTGTATGATTTTAGGTGATCTAATTTGTTATAAGAAAATAAAATCATCAATTTAATTTATAATACAAAAAATAGATTTACAGAGAAAAAAGAAAGTCAACCATCAAATGCTGAAGGAATTTAAAAATCCTCCTTTTCCAATCACCTTTCTGATAATTGAAACAAGAAAGGATTCTCAATGGATTTCTAAGCCAGTAAATAAAAATCTTTTGGAGAATAAGGTAGTCAGAAAATTTCAAAGTATCACTTCAGAGATTATTAATTACAAAGTACAATGACAAATTTTTAATGGAAAACTTTGGTAGATATTAATCATAACCGATTATTGAATTTGAAACAAATCAATAATAATGAAACTGATATCATGTGTCCCCAGATCGTGAGCCTGGTTGAAGACGTGTTACCTATTATGTTGAAGCATATGACGTTTTATTTTTATAGATCAAAAGTGACAAAATATTAGCAGTTTCAACAACTGCTCTAGCCTCTTCCAAAATACTGTTATTATAAAAGTGGGAAAAAAAGCTGACAAATTATTATTAATTAAAGTAAACTGAAGTGTCATAACTCATTGAAATGTGAACTCCTTAAGTGAATTCTATAATTAAAAACAAACAAACAAAAAACCTAATTAGGAAACTGGCAAAATTTGCAGATGGTATATATATTAATTAAACAGATTGTTTCAAAGTTAATTTTTTTTCCATAGAGAACAAATAGTCCCTGACTTAAAATAGTTTGACTTAAATTTTTTAAACTTTATGATGGTACTAAAGTGGTAAGTATTCAGTAGAAACCCTATTTTGAATTCTGAATTTCTACTGAGCTAGCAATATGCAGTATGATACTCTGTCATGATGCTGGTCAATGGCAGTATCATGATGCTGAGTAGTAGCAGTGAGCCACAGCTCCCACCCAGTCAGGCACAAAATCACAAAATTAAATGATCAATACTCTAAAACATACTGTGTTGCCTGTGGGTTTTTTATTTGCTTGTTTTTATTTTTGGATATTGTGTTGTGAGCACAATTAAGGTGGAATAGGCTAAGTTTTGATGTTTGGTTGGTTAAGTGTATTAAATACATTCTTGACTTATAATATTTTCAACTTATGATGGGTTTATGAAGATATAACCTTATCATAATTCAAAGAGTATTTGTGATTATACTGTGGTATAAAAGAAAATAATCTAATTCTTAGAAAACATATGCCAAAGTACTGAGACATGATATGTAAGGTTATAATATCTGAAAATTAGTTTCACTATATACTGTAAATATAAATGTGGTGTGTGTGTGTGTGTGTGTGTGTGTGTGTATTTGTATGTGAGTGTATGTGGAGAGAGAGTTCAAGAGAGACTGCTGCATCAAAAAACACCAAACATATGGCTGTGACTTTAGGAAGAGCCTTGAGGATACAATTAATAAGGGTTTGATAGTGTTAGTGTAAGATGAATAGAAAGAGGTTCTTGTTGTAAAGTCAAAGAACATTTGGTAATACTGACACCTGCAATTAAAAAATAAATAAAAAATCATACCTATTGAATTTGTCAATCTGGCTGGGAATATTTCCAAGAAGAATTCAAGTGGTAACCAATTTCTTTTTGGTGACTATTATAGGTTGAATTGTGCCCCACCCAAAGATATTTAAAGTATTAACCCTTAGTACCTGTGAACTTGACCTCATTTGTAAATAGGGTATTTGCATACTTGTTTGTAATCAAGCTCAGATGAGTTTATTAGGTAGGTCTTACTCCAATGTGACTAGTGATTTTATAAGAAAAGGATAAGAAACATAAGCGCACAGAGACACACAGGGAGAAAGCCACATTACAATGAAGGTTGATTGGAATGATGTTTCTATAGATCAAGGAACACCAAGGATTGCTAGCAACATCCATAACAAAGATAAAGAAATGGAATAGATTCACCCTTAAAATCTTCAGAGAGACCATGGTCCTACTAATACTTGAAGTTCTAGCCTCCAGAATTGTGATAGAATAATTTTCTGTTTTTTAAAGCCACCTAGTTTATGCAATTTGTTTTGGCAGTTCTAGGAAAGTAATATACCATCTAAGATAAAATATAAAAAGAGGGATGCCAGGATAGCTCAACAGGTTGAGCACTTGCCTTGTAACTGTGAGGTCCCAGGATTGAATCCTGGCCCAATCCATGCAAACCCAGATGCTGAACTGCAGTGTACCCCTTGGTAACCACCAGGATGGCAGTAAAGGTTCTCACCTCCCATGAGGGAGGCCCCCAGTTCAGTTCCACCCATGCAGTCCCTCATCCATCTGTGTGGAATGAAACTCAAAAAACCTAATGATGTACAACTATGGAGACTGCTCTGGGCCCTTTCTCTTTCTCTCTCTCTCTCTCTCTCTCTCTCTCTCTCTCTCTCTCTCTCTCTCTCTCTCTCTCTCTCCCCCCTCTCAAAATAATAAATCTTATATATAAAGAGATGAGCTAACAGAGTTTGCATGGCTTTTGAGAATTTATAAAATAATGTAAAGGAGCTAGACTTTCTTGATTTAAAAAGAAAATTGTTTTATACCCTTAGCCTTTCCTAGAAAATATTCACAAATTAATATATATTTTCAGGGCAAAGATCAATCAAAGGTATCCTGTAGGATCTTTTGTTTGTGTTAGATAGAAACATCTAATTGACTTTAAGTTAAGCAAAAAGCTTTCCAAGGATCTGAAGAAGTTGCCTTTTAATTCCTCTCTATTAAATAGACTTATAGGAACTTTAAGAGCATTGCCCTATAGAAGCTTCACACCATACAAGGTAAAGAAAGTCTTATCTGAAAAGATCTGTGGGAAAGACTTCTAGATAAGGGAATAAAACACATTATGATTCATAGAAAATTATGAAACAGACAGTAGCAAGTGAAGAGAGAGGCCTTTGGTTCCCAATTCCCAAAGGTTGGTAGAAAGCCCAGAAATCTTTTCAGTTTCAAATGCAGGATATTTCTTACCAAAATGACAGAATGTTGGTTCAACCAGTAGAATCTGAGCCTTAATAGTAAATCCAAAAGTTTCTAAGAATTATTCCCAGAGAACAGCACTAGACCTTAATCAATTGAGACACGTGTTCACCTAGATTTCATAATTGCTGTGGACCAGTGACTACTGACTCCAGTTTCTCACTCTCTCTACTCCTCTCTTTCAGTGGGAATGTCTATTGTGCTTATTGTATCTAGGCTTTACTATTTTATATTCAGTCTGTGGACACCAGATAACCTCTCTCTTTAGTTTATTGGTCTTCGGGTTGAAAGAAGCTATGCTCAATGAACATCATCCAAATAGCTTCATCTGTACCTGGACATGAATTAGATGACAAGATCCTAGACTGATGCTGTAACAGTTCTGAGGCTTTGAATTCTTGGTACTGGGGAGGTGCTACATGCATTTTGCATATTAAAGGTATATAAATAATTTATGGGCATAAGATGGACTATGGCAAACTAAAAGTGACCACAAATTTTTTGATGTTTATTTCAATAAGAGATGGGTTTCATGTATCTTCCCCTTGAATGTGTACAGATTCTGTCACTGCTTTGGCCACTAGCATATGACAGAAGTAGGGATGTGTTAGTTTCTGGGCCCAAACATTATACTAACCATGCTGTGAGAAGCCCAAGCTACATGGACAGGTATTTTTTTAAGTAGGTATATTATTATTCAGCTATGGTGAGGCCAACAAATCAAAAGTCACCTGCCTTGGAAAAGATAGTTTGTAGCTCACAATTCCCAAGAGGAAAGGGTATAGCAGACCACACCGCGACACCCAGGGAATCACTAAGGTGGGTCAGGAGGCAGAAGGAGTGAAGAATGTTCATTGTGGTCCTCATAGGAAAAGCAAGGCAATGTAGCCAATTTTAGGATTGGTTATTTAAATAATTTCAGTGGCTCTGAAATCTAAGGACTGTCTTTACTTATCTGGTACCTAACCCTGATACCTAGGCCAGATGAATATTGCCTCCTTGTGAAGGCATGATAGAAGAGATAGTAAGGATTATGGGCTTTTGATCGGTTAGGTTGCGTACAAAGGCACGCTTCCTGGCAAGTCATTTGCTATGTCTAAGAACTGGTTAACCCTGGGAGTGGCAGTCTTTCCCTAGTCAACAAGGCCTCAGATGCCAGAGTATCAAGAACACAGCAATTCCACTGCCGGGTATTTATCCAAAGAAAACACTAATTTGAAAAGATATATGCATCCCTATGTTTATTACATTATTTACAATATAAAAAGAACTCAAGTGTCCATCAATAGATTAATGGATAAAGATGTGGTGTGTGTACACACACACACACACACACACACATATACAAAGGAATATTACACAGCAATAAAAGAGAGAATGAAATCTTGCCATTTGCAACAACATGGATGGATCTAGAGGGTATTATGCTAAGTGAAATAAATCAGATGAGAATGACAAATACTGTTTGATTTCATTTATATGTGAAATCTAAAAAAGCAAAACAAATGAATAAACAAACAAAACAGAAACAGACTCATAGATAAAGGGAACAAACTGATGGTCGCCAGATGAAAGGTGGATAAGGGGATAGGTAGAAAAAGGTAAAGTGGAATGAGAGGTACAGTACATTATAAAATAAATAAGCCATGGGGATGTAAAGCATAGCACAGGAAATATAATCAATATCATAATAGGTTGCTACAATATCAGATGGATATTAGACTTATTGTGGTGATTACATCTTAAGGCATATAAATGTCAAATAATTATGTCATACACCCGAAACTCATACAATATTCCATGGCAACTATACTTTAATAAAAAAAGAGATTACAGAAAATAGAAAATACTGTTTAATATAGGAGGCCACTCTGGCCAATAAATGACAACCATATAAGTGGGACATCATAAGTGTTTAGCTGACTTCAGCCACAACTGCTACATAATATATATGACATGAAAGACCCCAGGCAAACAACTGAGTTCAGTTAACCCATAAAACCATGACAGATAATGAAGTGCCTTTTAAGCCACTAAGTTTTTGGGGAGTGCAAATTTCAGCAATAGATACTTAAAACAGAATCTGTGTGGGTCTGTGGATATATGTGAATCCACACACATACACACACACACACACATATACACACATGCGCAAGCAGAGAAGGAAGAGCATATATGCGCAAAAATATTACCAGCTGGTCAATTTAGGTAAAATACATATGTTTTCTCTTTAATATTCTTTCAACATTTCTGTAGACTTGATTTTTTTTAATTAAAAATTTGAAAAGAAAACACACACACACACACACACAAACACAAACATCTCATGTACAATGTAGACAGGAATTCAAATTGTATTAGGCAAGCCAAAGAAAGAACTAAGTCTTTTTGTTAGGTTGATGATTATGTGAGGAAAAATGTATCCCCAATGTGGGTGAAGTCTGTATAATTAGAGATCTAACTTCTCTGCTAAACTGTAAGAACAGAAAGAAAGCTCTGTAAATAAAAGAAATGTGAAAATACTGCCAGAAGTAAAAATATTTTCACATTAGGCTACTTCCAGAGTTCTGGGAATTATTGCTGTTTCCTTCCAGCAAATCATTGAGACAAAAAAAAGGTGTTAGTACGTTTTGATAATTGCAAAATAAAAATGCCTCTAGCTTTCAAAAAATAAAATAAAATAAAAGCACTTTATTGGCTCATATAATAGAAATCATGAGGCAGGTGAGGTTTCATGTAAAACCGGCAATAACTTCTCAAATGTATTAACAAGAACAAGATTTTTTGTCTCTTCCCTCTGCCTTTCTCAGTGCCAGTTTTATCCTAAGCCTAATTTCAATATGGCAGCTGGTAGATCCCAGGGCTACCTTGCATTCACATTCCTTCAGGAGAGGATAAGTATCTTTTAAAATCTGAGATTCAAGACCAAATACTCACTATCCTCACAAGGTCACAGGTCATTGTTATGTCCAGAAGATGGAATGTCATGATCAGCCCTGCCTTAGTTATTAATATGTGGTCTGCTCTGCAAGTCAGGTTGAGTAATTTCAGCATCTCTTGTATCACCTAAAGGAAACAGATCTGCTGAGAATTAAAAAAAAAAAGAAAATAGATGCTCCATAGGCATCCAACCAATAACCATTGAAGCATATATTTTCTCTGCAGTTCTCATCTATTTTTCTTTGTACATTGCTTCATTTTTCTCTTAGCCTGCAAAGTGACTGCTGGCTATCATTTCAGAGTTTATAATACTTCCTTTCAAGAGGATAGCCAGACTTAGATTGGAAAATTCTTGTCCCAAAACAAATTTATAGAAAGGGAATACTGTCTGACCTAATCTGAATCATATGACCAAATAAATGTGGCCATGGCCTGAGTCAATACCTATAGGCAGGTGATTTCTGGCGCAACATTTATCTTGTGGTTAGTGGGTGTCATGAACAGATAGTTTGTGAGAAGAGCTGTGTAATCAGTCAAAAATTGTCCACTACAAGTTTTATCATATTGAGGCATTGGCTATTAGTTTAAGGTAATGTGATAGTTGGACTCTAAGATGGAGCCTAATGATCTTTGATTCTTGGTATTTACACACTTGTACAATGCCTTATTATAATGAAACAGGTCTTTCCAGTGTGAGTATTCAAGAAATGATGGAATGACACCTAAGGATAGGTGATAAAAAGCATTGTAGCTTCAGCCTTGCTTTCTTGGATTGCTCCTTCTAGGAGAAGCCAGGCACCAACCACATCATGAGGATACTCAAACAGCCCTAAAGAGGGGCTCACATGGAGAAAAATCTGAGGCATTCTACCAACATCTAGTGTTTCCTTGCTATCCTTGCGGTTTAGCAACACTGGGAACAGAACCCTGAGCCCCACTTACACCTTCAGATGACAATAGCCTGAAATAACATCTTGACTCCAATATTACAAGAGACTGGGAGGCAAAATTTCCCAACTTTGTCTCTTCTAAATTCTGGATCTACAGAAACCCAGAGAAATAAGATTTTTGTTTCCTTAAGCCACAAAATTTTGAGGTAATTTGTTATGCAACAATAGATGGTTAAAATAGATTTATATTCTCTGTTTGGTTAGAAAAAGTCACTTTATTGATACTTATATGTATGTGTATATGGTGGTGGTGGTGGTGGTGGTGGTGTGTGTTGGAGGAGGATGTGGGTGTGAACTCTGTCCTGAAATTAGGTGAATTAGGTAGCATACTTTATTAAGTGTTCTTTTATAATCAAAGGAAGCTTTGAACTTTTCTGATAAAAAATTAATTACTGATATATTACTACTTTTGATAATGAATTAGCTAATATATATATATATATATATATATATATATATATATATATATATATATATGCATATTTCAGTTATTTTCCACAACAGTATGAAGTAGGTCACTAAGGAAGAAACTAAAACTTAAAAGATTAGGAAACCTATCCAAGATTATCTAGACAGTAAGTGGTAGACAAGAGGGTATAAGGCTACATTATTTCACCTAAATGTGCATGCTTTTAATTATTACATTTTTTTAGACATTCTAGTCCTAGTCTCAACCCTAACTGCTCATGATTTACTATGGAATTTAAAATGGTTGTATATTAATTAAAAATTTATGTTACATTCACTGAAATGATTACTCTCTATATTACACATACTATTTTCGTGTGTCTTTGAGTCTGAAGTTGGACTCTTCTAGGCAGTGTTTGAAAGGATCTTGGTTTTTTAACTGTTCAACCACCCTATGACTTTTTATTAGAATGGTTAATCAATTTACATTTAAAGTAATTATTGATAGGTATGTAATTATTGTCACTGTATTATTTACATTTAAAAAATTTTTTTTTCTTCTTAAAGAAGTCTTTTTAACATTTCTTTCAATACTGGCTTGATGGTATGAAGTACTTTAGCTTTTTCTTGTATGGGAATCTCTTCTAGGTTGACCAGATGCATCATTTTAAATGAGACAGAAGACAATGGTACTGTCCCATTTCAAACAGTACATAAGGTCAGCCTACTGACACCCTGAATTTAGCCCAATGAGACTAGGCTGTCCATATGTACTATTTGAAATGAGACAGCACCACTGTTTTCTGTCACATTTAAAATAGTACATCTGGTCAGCCTATCTTTACGTGTTCTTCAATTTTAAATAGCAGCTTTGCTGTGCAGTATAATCTTGGAAGTAGACCCTTGCTTTTTATCACTTTGAATATTTTGTGCCAATCCATTCTGGCCTATAAAGTTTCTGTTGCAAAATCAGCTGACAGTATTATGGAAATTTTGTTGTGGGTAAGTAACTTCTTTTTTCTTGCTGCTTTTAAGATTCTCTCTTTGTTTTTAATCTTTGCCATTTTTTTTAAGATTTATTTTTATTGTTTGACAGAGAGAGAGAGAAACAGACAGACAGACAGAGAGACAGAGAGAATGGGAAGGGCCCAAAGCAGTCTCCACAGTTGGACATCATTCATTTCCTACATAGTTTTATTTCATAGGTAGGGGTGGGACTGTGCAGGGCAGGAACCAGCCAGGGGGGCCTGGTGCCTTCCACATAGGAAGCTCACCCCAGTGAGAACCAAACTGGGGGCACACCCCAATTCAGCATATGGGTCCACATGGTCTGGCGCCGGGATTCAATCCTTGGATCCCGGGGCTGCAAGATGATTGCTCAACTGGCTGAGCCATCCCAACATCCCCTTTGCCATTTTCATTACGTATTCTGGTGTGGCCCTCTCTGAGTTCATCTTATTTGGTACTCTCTGCACTCCTTGGGCTTGTATATTTCTTTCTTTCTCCAGGTTAGGAAAGTTTTCAGTCATTGTTTCTTCAAAGAGGTTTTTAATTCCTTGCTCTCTCTCTCTCTTCTCCTTTTGGTACCTCTATAATGTGAATGTTGGTTCACTTGATGTGTTCCTGAAAGCCCCTTAAACTGTCCACTTTTTTAGGGTTGTTTTTTTTAATGCTGTTTATTTTTTATTTTTTCTGTTAGTTCATAGTTTATCTTCCAAATCATTGCTTCTGTTCTCTGCATCATCTAATGTACTATTGATTCCCCATAATGTATATTTCAGATATTGTATTCTTCACTTCTGACTAGTTCTTTTTATGTTTTCTATCTGCATTTTTATGATTCTTATTTTTTTGTTGAAGTTCTCACCAAGGTCATTAAGCATCCTTATAGCCAGTGTTTTGAACTCTACATCTAATAGATTACTTGTCTCCATTTTGTTTAGTTCTTTTTCTGAAGTTTTGTCCTATTCTCTTATTTGGGACATGTTTCTTTGTCTTCTCATATTGGTATTTCCCTGTGTTTGTTTCTATGTAGTAGGTGAAGCTACTATGTCTCCTGGTCTTGATAAAGTGGCTTTATATTGTACATGTCCTAGAGTACACAGTGGTACAGTCTCCTTCTACACCAGGTGTTCCTGGTGTACCTTTTGTGGGTATGTGTGCACTCCTGTTGTGCTTAAGCCTTGATTGCTGTTTGTACATCAATGTGGGCAATTAACCATCATACTGATTTGTTATGAGGACTATCCATGACTACAGTGGTGGGGCTTTTGTTCAGGGACTGACCCCACAGAGCAGGATTTGCATAGCAGGGCTCTGGTTCCTACTTAGTCTGCCCTTTAGGTGTATTTTTTTTTTTAATTTAATTTTATCATTATTATTTATTTATTTATTTATTTTTGTGGAGTTGGTTAGGTGGTGCTCTTGTGTGGTCTGAAGCTGTCCACCAGGTGCGTTGTTTCTGGGGCCTTTTTGAAGGGGTTCTGTTCAAAGCCAAGTTCAGCTGCTTCCTGTGCCCTGCTTGAGGCCACTTGGTATGAGCTACCATATGACCTGCAGAGGGTAGCCACTTGTGCTGGTTTTCACTGTGCCTGGAGAGACTAATCTGCAAACTGAAGTCAGCTGCAGCTAGTGCCAAGCTTGCAGCTGCTTAGCAAGTGGTATGGGACATGCAGAGACCAGATGCTTTTTATTTTGGGTTTATGAACTTCAAAGAGATTTTAGGAAATTTCACAGCATGTGCCAAAGATAGGCCATTTGTAAAAAAGAGGCATGAAGGGACCCTTTATTGAGTGGTGCAGTCTTAGGGAATCACCATGGCAGAGTGAATGAGCTTATCTAAGTTGATGGACACTCAGATACGGCCCGGCCCCTGCCTTTGCATGCAGGCTAGGTGAGGGGCTTGCTCAACTATGACTTCTGCGAGCACTTCTCTCTGGGAGAAAGTTGCCCTTCCAGCCCTCACCCCAAAGTTAGACAACTCAGTTTCTACCCATATGTTTCTGTTAACTTTCAAACTGCTGGCCCAGCACTGGAGCTCAGAGCAAATGAGTCCACAATTGAGTAAGTTGATGCATGGGTCTTTTAAGAGGAGTCCAGTAATCCACCCTCAATCTCAGCCACAATATCCACTAGTTTTTACAGCCAGAAGTTATGGGGATGTCTCTCCCCAACACTGGAACTCTGGGCAAGGGAGCCACCTGTTATGGGGCTAGGACCCCTCACTCCTTGGGGAAAACCTCCATAGCCAAGATATTCCTCCCATTTTTTTAAACTGCCACATGTGGGTGTAGGACCAGCCATTTTGCATCTCCACCCCTCCTACTCTTGTCAACATGGCTTCTGAATATGCTTATTCACATGAATTCTGTTCATCTAGACTTCAGGCAATTCCCAATGATAATCATTCTGAAGGTTAGGTATAATATTTATGTCAGAAAATAAAGATTTTTTTTAATGAATGATTTGAAAGTTGGTTGTGAAACTAATGGTGTATTACCCTCAAATACCTATTCTATAATTTCTACTAATAAGGATGTTCCCTCTAGATATGTAGCAGCAAGGGGCTACATCTTAAATGGCCACAGAATTTGGGGGTCGAATACGAATTTACCATGCACACTGAGATGGAGTTGAGGCAGCAAAACAGTATTGAAATATTAGGTAAGGCAGACAGAGTAGAGCAAATTAAGAGATAGAGTAACAGCAAGTCCTCTCCACATAAAGAGTGTTTCCAAGGTGCAGGAGAACCGAGGTAGCACCTTGACTTCAGTGGTGTCCAGGAGGCTTCCCCATCAGAGAGTTCAAAGAATTCTGAGAGTTCAAAAAGTTCTGATGGGGACGACGGGATGGCTCAGTGGGTTAAGAGCTCACTTTGCAGCCCTGGGGACCAAGGATCGAATCCCGGCCCTGGCCCGTGCAGACCCATATGCTGAACTGGGGAGTGCCTCCAGTTCGGTTCTCACCGGGGTGAGACCCTGGCCCAGTTCCTGCCCTGTTCAGCCCTGCGCCCACCTGTGGAATGAAACTATGTGGAAAAACCAATGATGTGCAACTATGGAGACTGTTCAGGGCCCTGCCCCTTCTCTCTGTCTCTGTATCTCTCTTTCTCTCTCTCTGTCAAAACAATAAAAACAAATCTTTAAAAAAAAAAGTTCTGAGAGTTCCAATTAGGGCTCATTGAGCGATTATTTTTATAGGATTTTACACAATAGTGTTTGATTTACGTGGTGTCATTGTGTTATAGTTTACTATAGCAACAGGGCAACCTATGTGTGTGTGGTCATCATAACAATGGGGCAGCTTTATGGGTTCTATTCATGCATTCCACTGGCAGATCAGTGATTGGTCAACCAGGAAGGCTGGCAAGGCCATTCCAAGTTTACTCCTGCTGACAGGGAAGTCAATACACAGGTGCCATCTGGGCAGAACATTCCCAGAATGCAACAAGTGGAGGACACAAAGCGGCATCTAGCTCATATGATTTACTTTACAAGATAACAAGGTCAACCATCAAAATCAGGAAATTAACACTGATACATTTTTTTCATCTAATCTACAAATTCTATCCAAATTTTATTACTTTTTATAAAAATGTCTTTTTTCAAAAAGATACAGTTCATAATTATTGGCTGTGCTTAGCTATCATACTTCTCCAGTCTTCTTAAGTCTCGAAGAGTTCTTCAGTCTTCCCTTGATTTGTGACTTTGGAATTGCTATGGTTTGTAATTATTTTGTAGAATACCTCTCAATTTGAATTTATCTTCTGTTTCCTCATAATTAGATTCAGATTATGTATCTTCAGCAGGAATGTGACAGAAGTGGCTGCATTTTCTTCTTTGTATTCTTTCAGGTGACACATGATTTCAATTTTTTCCATCACCATTGGTGGTTCACTTTGACCACATGATTAAGATGACATCTACTGAGACTGTTCACTGTAAAGTTATGCTTTTATTTCAAATTTAGTATATTTTTGTGGAGAAAATTTGAGATTATGTAAATGTGATATTCCTCATTATATTTTCAATTTAGTACTTTATTTATTTTGGTATGAAGTCATGGTTTCTCATTTTATTCAATGGGTTGAAATCCATTACTGTCATTATTGGGTTGTTAATGTTGTTTCTGATGTGATTAATGAGAGCTGTTTAAAACTGGCTCTTGTGTCTTTTCAATGACCCCACTGTTTTTTAAGCAACACTGATTCTCTGGCACAATATGTTCCAGATTCATCTTGTAATTTTCTTGCTCCAGACATGATATTATCTACCATTTCTTCTAGTAGCCCTGGTTACTTCTAGCAAAAATGGTTTTGAGAAGTCAAGACCTGAGCTCTAGATTTGCTTATGTTGTTAAGGTCTCACTGACTCCAGAGAGTGAACAGAACCAGATAGTGTATGTGTGCATACAAGTACATACACATGCACACACAAACATACAATGTACTCTATATCTGTTGCTTTATTTATCTATATTGGAAACTCTTAGTAGACACTGATACATCCAGTTCTAATTCAACACCACAGGGTTCATTTTCATTTTCTCTCTTTTAATATTTCTAGCCTCCTTCTATGATATTGAGGAATCTGGTTCCCACGATACTTAACATATTTACTTATTTAATCAACACTCTGTTGATGACAAATCTTAAAATTTTCCTGCAATCCGCTTCACATACATGAATTCCTCTCCCTTATTGGATCTAATTCTTCATGGTGGTCTTTCCATTTCTCCAAAATGAATGTCATCTCAACTTCTTTGAGCCCAGCATATACTAGTATACCTCATAAGTATTGTGGATTCAGTTCCAGACTACTGCAATAAAGCAAACATTGCAATAAAGGGAGTCACACAATTTTTTGTTCCTAGTACATATTAAAGTTATGTTTATAATATATTATAGTCTATTAAGTGTGCTATAGCATTATATCTAAAAAATATATTTAAATTTAATTAAAAAATACTTTGTTACTGAAGAAAAAATAACCATCATCTGAGCCTTCAACGAGTTATAATATTTGCTGTGGTGGGTCTTGAGTCAGTGTTGGTGGCTGCTGAATAATCAGGGTGGTGGTTGCTGAAGGTTGGTGTGGCTGTGGCAATTTCCTAAAATAAGACAACAATGAAGTTTACTGCATCAATTAACTCTACCTTTCATGAACAATTTCTCTTAGCATGCAATGCTGTTTGATAGCATTTTACCCACAGACCTTTCGAAGTCAGAGTAAATCATCCCAAACCCTGCCGCTGTCAACTCAGTTTGGGAAATATTCTAAATCCTTTGTTGTCTTTTCAACAATCTTTATAGCATCATCACAAGGAGTAAGTGTGTGACTCTTCCTTTCACTTGAGTACTTATAGGCCAATGTAGGTTCTTAATTGGCCTAATTTCAATATTGTTGTGTCTCAGAAATAGAGAGACTCAAAGAGAGAGAGAGGGATGGTGGGAGAGAAACAGAAAAGAATCAGTTAGTAGAATAGTCAGAACATGGAACACTTATTAAGTTTGCCCTCCTATATGGGCACAGTCTGTGGCACCCCAAAACAATTACAATAATAGCAACAAAAATTACTGATCACAGGTCACCATAACGAATATAATTATAATGAAAATTTTTGAAATATTGTAAAAATTTTCAAAATATGACTCAGAAACAGAAAGAGTGCAGGTGCTTTTGGGGAAAAATTGGTGCAGATAGCCTTGCTTGATGCAGGCTTGCCACAAACCTTTCATTTGTGAAAAATGCAGTATCTGTGAAACATTAAGCAAAGCAAAGTAAAACAAGGTATGCTTGGAATTGCTCTCCTCACCCAGCTTGGGCTCTGTCCCTGCTATCCTATATTGGTCTACCATCCTGTGCAGATGTTTTCCTATTTTGCTCAAGTTCTGTCACTCCATTCTAGGTTACAGTTTTATAAAGTGACACTCTCCTCCCCCTGCTTTGGCTCTGCATTCCTATACTGGGAAGTTCAACCCTACAACTAATACCTTACTTTGAGCTATTTACTTCTCACCCCATTGTAGGCACCTACTTTTATCGGTGCCAACTAATGGCTTTGGAATCAAGTTATTTAGGAAGGGAAGGAAATAGAGAGGAAAAGAAAGGAAAGGAAAGGAGAAAGGAAAGGAAAAGAAAGGAGAAAGGAAAGGTAAGGAAAGGGGAAAGGAAAGGAAAAGGGTAGCTAATTTTTCAAATTTTCTACTACTAATCTTTTTTATCAATATTTTAAATTTTGAGCTTATTTATGTATACAACTTTCAGATAAATTTAGTCATTTTGAGAATTTCAAGACATGGAATAAAAAAGACACCATTCTAAATCATAGTGGTTAAGATTTTTGGAAGAGAATTCTCCATTAATTTACCACAGTTCTGCACAAATTGTGAGACAGGTATTAACTGGCAGTTATTCGTGATATTTCTACATGTGCTATGAGATTTATTTTTCTGGAATATCTTTTCAAAGCTGTTTATATAGAAAGGAGCCTTGAAAGAAGCAATTCTGTCTCCTTTTAAAGCATAGGACAGATTTTTTTGTTTTTGTTTTTTGCCACTGGATGTAACAAAGATATCTCTCTTCAGGGCAAAGTTTAAGCAGCTTGTCTTGCAGCCTATTATAAAAGATTGGGATTTTCTCTCCTATAACACAACCTACTACACGGAGTGACCCTAGCCCTAGTACCTGTGGGATTTAAGACTTGGTGAACTGCAGAAGAAAATGATGATACTCTAGCTTCTGATGTTGTTGTGAGTAGTGAACTATCCTTTGTCTCTAATTCAGGAGTCTGTGTCATCTACCAGAATCCATTCTATGTGTCAGGATAAATTTGTAAGCTTGCAAATAGGGCAAAATATCTAAAGTTATCATAATAACTGAATTTGGTTCCAAATAACAGAAAACCCAAATACCACTGCCTAAAATAATGATTTATTTTTCTAAAATAATCAATCACGAGATAAGTAATCCAATAATGGTATAATTACTAAAGCATGCCATCAGGGGGACCTTGACTTGGTGTTTTTTTTCTGTTCTGTAATATTTGGCAAGCATGTTTTATTCTCATGATACAGGCATTATGTTTGTTTATCAGGCCTGAAAATAAGAGAAAAGGAAAAAAAAGAAGCATTGGATGGAAAAATTAACATTGCCAGAAAAAAAAAGTTTTCCCCTTGAGACCGGATCTAGTCAACAGAGTTCCACTTAGCACTCATTGTCTAGATCTGTGTTACGTGAACTTTCCTTGGGTCTACGGGCAAACATTTTAGGATACAGCTTATGTCAGCCTGTCAGCCAATACATGGTGTCTGCCATAATTATCATTTGTAAATAGTTACTTTTCTTTGAATATATTACAAAGCTTTATTATTTCTTACAAATTTACATTTCCTCTGATTTATCTTGACTAAATTTGCCAACTATCCATTTTTATGATTAGCTGTTTTTGTTTTAAAAATCACTATAAGGTACTTCTACTTCTGATCATAATGAAGTAACAGGAACTAAATTTACTCTCTCACTTGAAACAATTAAAGATTAATTTAAAATATACTAAAGAATGATTTTCAGGCTTCTGGAATTAGGTTGCACAGGAAAGTGAAACCTGAGAAGAGAGACGTCAGGTAATCAAGCAGTTCTTAAACAGCAGTGTGGTAACTGCTAGGTAGACACTCCATACTTGAGTAGATTGGGCCAGAAAAGAGACAGTGAGCCAAAATGGATGTAAACAGTTTGGTACATGCAGCAATACTAATAACTTGGAGCTGATTTTTCCAAACTCAATTTCCACAAGGAAATGCTATATGGGCCAAGTGTTACCTGTGCACACACTGCGGGTGCATTGCAGAAGTACCCTGATCTTAACACACACCCTTCCCCAGCCTTATTACAGGTCTAGTAGGAAGTCTAACTAAAGTCTAACTTTATCCTGAAGAAAGACATTACTATTGTTTATTACCCTGGTCAGAAATATTTTCTTCACCCAGAGGGAAAACTATCTCTATTTTCTTTCTCTTTTTTTTTCTGTCTCTACTTTCTTTTTTTTTTTTTTTT
>PVKE010029634.1:0-20112 GCA_004027555.1 Craseonycteris thonglongyai | reverse complement strand
AGGGTTAGGTGGGAGAGGGCACCAGCATTATGGACACACTCAATGGTTTGGTGGTTACCTGGAGAGGGGGGAGGAGGGAGGAGGGAGAGTTGTGGGGGGAAGTAGGAGTGGGCACCGGATACATGGTGATGGAAGGGGAGCTGGTTTTGGGTGGTGGGCACATAATGTGATGCATGGGTGATGTGATGTGGACTTGTACATCTGGAAACTCATCTAATTGTTACCAACAAATGTCCATTAAATTTAACAATAAAAATTAATTAATTAATTAAATTTTTTTTCCACATTTCTCTGTGTTTCTCATTTGGAAAAAATAAGAATGTTTTAATATTTTAAAACATTCACGTTAATATAACATTACATTTGTGCATATATATGAATATTATAGAGAACTAAGAATTAAATTTTATTGAAAACTTTTGAGTTCTCATGTCATATTCTTTGTGTTAAAAATTAACTATTTTAATAAATATTGTCTTAAAAATGTAAGAAAAGTACAGTAAAAATTTTCAGATAAAGGAGGGAGGGAGAGTTGTGGGGGGAGGTGGGAGTGGACACCAGATATATGGTGGTGGAGGGGGACCTGATTCTGGGAGGTGGGCACATAATGCGATGCATGGGTGATTAGATGTGGACTTGTACATCGGGAAACTATCTAATTGTTACCAACCAATGTCACCCCATTAAATTTAACAATAAAAAAAAAGAAGGAAAAAAAAATTTTCAGATAAAGAACATATTTAATGCAACTATTTGTTATTCTATTACTATTTCACAAACACCTTTTGATGCTGAATTTATTTCTTTTATCTGTTTTGTTAATTTTTAATATATGATTTTATTTCTATAATGTAGATTTTTACAGTCAATATTATGTTTTAATATTTTCTGTTATTATATTTTAATAGTAATGATATCTTTAGATGCTAGAATCTATCAAACTCTTTTGTTTTACATTTTTGTTATTTAAATAATAAAATAGTAAACAGTTTTTCTTATTAAAATGCTTTTTTTCTGTATTTAATTTTTAAGTTGGATTTGTTTCTCTTATATTGTAGTTCTTGGTGGATAATCTCAGATGCTATACAGTCCACAGTGGTTTATTATGAGTGTCCACATTAAATGAGACTGCAATGAGTAAAACTATGTTTATACATATATTAGTTGCTAACAATTTCAGACTAAACAGTCAAGAAATAGTAATATTTAAAAAAATATTGTACAAAAATGTTTCCTGAATCTTTTATGTTTTGGTGGATTATCATTATTAAAAATAAATAAATCAGTATGTCTTGGCATATATTTTGGGTCCTGTAGAACTCTCCTATTGTTATAACATGGATAACAGTATCAATTTTTATAATGTAAAAGGTCAGCATCAACTTTATATTATGCCTTTTATAAGTTTAGTTGTGGATGTCAACCCACCAAGAAAGGTTAATAGATATTTTTATAATAATGTAACTACTGTTATATTTGTCATACTTAGGCAATTCTATTATACTTTGACATGAAAATTTCAACCAGCAACAAACAAAACTGAAAAATATTTAATAAGACAGTCTGAGAAAATATTATAATTCTAGCAATCTTTAAAGAGCAAGATAAATTTTATTCCAAAGTATTTAAAAACTTCTTTAAACATTTCTTTACTATATTATGATATTTAGGGAAATATGCCATTAATATTGAACTGCTATTATTGAGGCACTCACATTTACTAGAATTTAAATTACTTCAAATAAAATAAATTTCTCTCTAATTTTACACATCATTAACAAAATATATTGGCCTTTATTAATATTAAAGATTTGTGGTAAAATATAATTTTAAAATTTGGTTTAAGCAAGTGAAATTTTAAAGAGAACATTAGGTAGCTCTATGAAATGAAAATGGTTTGTTATTGACAACACATTAAGTATATATTGGAAACTATGGTAAGGATTTGATTTCTAATTTATTACTAGATGAAAGTATATGAATAAGCCAGAGAGAACAATACTGACCATGAAAAAATACTCATCTTCTGGAGACATTAAAATGTAGGTCAAATAAACTTGGTGCAAAGTTTTGCACACATAGATCAGAAATTAAATAGTAAATTTAGTGTTAGTAATATATATTTAAGTTGTTACACACTGTTTTGTAACTTAAATAGCGAAAGGCAAACGTTACTGGTGCCTTTTGTGAAGCAATGAAAGTTCATGTTTGTGAATACTGTTCTAGAGTCAATAATAGTAAAAAGAAACAACACTCATCAAATGCAGTCACATTTTTTGTAAATGTAATATATTATTGATCGATTGCAGAGCACAATATGAATACAAAAAGTTACTTTAGGTAGTAGAATTAAATTATTATGATAATCTGCCTCGCAAATGCAGTGCTTGGCAAAATAAATGAAAATAATATGCTAAGTCATAAATCATTATAAATATGAATGTTTAAAATATAATATGGAAGAGTAGGTACACTATAAGTTCAACTGGATTAATAGACCTCTATATTTATCTAAATATAGATTACCATGTAAGAAAGTACATGAGTAGATCGAGAGATAAGAGATTATAGTCACTGAGTTATTGACAAATTAAATTTTTTATTCTATGAATGTTACACTGTTGAATTAAAACAATCTAGGTTATGAGATGCATCAAAACAAATTTAAAAGTAATACAAGAAAAATAGTTCAGCGAATGTTTATTGTTTTTGTAATTTCCAATTAAATATTTTTGTTAGTTTTCACAAATATAAATTTGAAAGCACACAACTTGCTTGTATACAATTATAGAGATTATTTTCTCAGTTTTATTTCAGACTATATAACCAAGTTTTCAAGCAATGTGCAGAATAGATGTAAACTGAAATTGAGCAAAAGAAGGGAGGTTATTATACACTATTACTCAGAAAACATTATTAAACTTTAAAAACATGGAATCAAGTGACTACATTGTCTTTAATAGAAGTTTCTTTTAAGTTTTATGTAGAAAATTATATATATCAAATAATATCCTTCTTGTAAAATATTTTTCTCCAACCCAGATTTCTGCTATGAAGACTTAAGGAACTTCATGATAATCAGATAAAAGATCAGATATATCAACAAAAAGTATATTTAATGCTGACAAGCTAAATTAATCCAAGAAAGGATTAAATCAGTTTATTTTGACAGTAGATATACACGGAAGAAAAAAAGAAAACATGTATTGAAAGTTTATTTTAAAATTACTAACATTTTTCATAAAAAATTTAACTCCTAAGAATTCTTTTAAAATGCAAATAAAAAAAAAGATTATTTATTTATTGATGTACTTTGGATCTTTTATTTACAACTCTTGTTTTGGTTTGTTTGTTTTGCAATGAAAGAAACTGAAAATGTTTGTTCTGGGAAAAATTTAAAAAAATAGTAACTTCTAGAAATCACAGGAGAATCTCAATTTAGTGTATATCACTTAAGAAAAAAAAATCTATAGTAAGAAATTACACTGGTGATCTTTTGTAAGAACACGATATCTTAATTTTTTATTTTAATTGTTTTTTCCTAATTTTATACAATTACTTTTATTGTCTATAATAATATAAAGAAATCACCACATATAAATATAACAACTGTTTTTTTTGGCAGAAATTATAATATTAAAGCTTTATTTTCTATTATTATGAATAGGGAAGGTATCTTTATTTTTTGCTTTTATTTTCAAAGAAATAAAGATATAAGAATTTTTTTTATTCAGCTCAATAGTACTAAATATGAAAAAGTTATAAATCTGCTCTCATACAAGCTTTCTGAAAAATAAATTGAGTACTTCACCCCCTGGAAAACAATTCATAATATAAAGCCTAATAAAAGAGAAGATCTAAAAGAAGTGTCTGAGCACTTTCACTAACATATTAAAATTAATGTCTAAATAACTGTCTTGATAGTGTTAGTACATTCAGATATAAAGATAATGAGAAGATACAGAATATATATAATGATTATCTGAATCAAAGTCAATAGCTTATTATAAGTCAAGGTGTGCCTGTTTGGAAATGGAAATAAAATGGTAAATTTATCATTTATCATGGGTGGTGTAAGTTGATGTTGTATTATTCTTGTTACTTTTGTTTTGCTTTTCTTTTTTTGTTTTGTTTTGTTTTGTTTTGTTCTTACAAAATAAGGGCTCAATAACTTTTTGTACTATTTAGAAAGAATATTTTATAGAATCAAATCAAGATACAAAAGTTAACATTATTGGGGGTAGAGGAGAATAAATAAGCTTGCAAAAAATTATAAAGTTAAAAACATTTAAATTTAGAATAATATATTCATTAGAAGTTACTGATTTCCTTATTAAGTGGTTGTTTTGTAGGACTGATGGGACCATAAAGCAGATTAATACAAGTTGAGGAATCTAAGAAATGCAGTAAATATAAGTGCATCTTTTAAAAATTTTACACAGGTATGAAAATTTATTATTTCCCAGCTCTACATGATACGTTGAAAGTGTAGTGGACCTGCACCAACTTCTCCAAGTCCCCGCAAATAATAAAAATAATATATATTTTAAATCTCATTTATAAAAATAGTACACAACAAGTAGAATTGCTTCATCACAGACAAAGCAATGGCTGAGCAACAGAAAACTGATAAGATCTGAATGAAGAATGGGAACCAAGGTCTGTTACAGCCTGGAAAGTACTTTTGCAGAAGGTACACCCTCTGTACCTGAAGCCTGGAGTGTTGAGTATGTAGCTGGAAAAGGAGCAGATATCAGGGTCACTTTTGGGGTTGTTACAGTAAAAACTGCTAAGAGTGTCAACCCTCCTGCGTTCGTTCTTCCTCTTCTTCAGGTAGATAGCCACATCTGGGTAATAAGTTTCCGGTGCTTGAGCTGAAGAGGCTGAGACATGCCCTATATTCCTGCTATAGTGAATTACTTAAAATAAGTGTAAACTAACTGTAAAATCTTTTATTTAAAAGGATAGGTGATGACAAAATTAGAACTAAATAAATGAAGAGATCTGCCATTTTCTTGGATATGATAATATTAAGTTAGTTATCTGAATTAATATAAGCATAATCAATATGTTATAGTATACAAGTTTAATACAATTAATTTAGGTCAAGCAAAACTTCACGTTAATTTTTCACTTAGCCAAACAAATGAATTGTAATAGCACTATAGAGTAAAAATAAATATATTAAAGAGCTAGGTATCAAAGCATATGAAACTACAGTAGGCATATTAACTACTCCATAAATATTCCTTCAATTAAGGTAAAAGATAATAAATCTCTTCCAAAAGGTCTTGTGAATAACATTTGTGATGACATATTTAGAAACACTTTATAAATTCTATTAAACTGCTATTGATATTGTTTTTAGGCTAATTGTGGTCAGGTTATATTTACTACTATTCTTTAGGCCAGGGTGTCAAACTCAATTAAAACGCGGGCCATTTGGTGCAACAGGCAAGATTCACGAGGGCCACATCACATTTACAAACATCGCCAGAACTGAGTCAGCGTGTTTATACACGCCTACAGGCCCCCAGGAAAGGCACTGGGCCACGTGTATGCTCGTCTTCAGTAGTTAAAGGGTAAAGGAGGGACTTGTGTGTACAGTATTGCCTCGATCTCCCCCAAGCGCTATTTTCTTCATAACAATTTTTTCTATTTTCATTTTATTTCAGAGCATCATGGGCCATGAAAAATTACCTCGGGGGCTGCATGCGGCCTATGGGCCGCCAGTTTGACACCCCTGGTTTAGGCTATCTAAATAGGAATCGTATTTGGTCTTGGAAAATACATGTATTTCTGGAAGTTTTATCAACTGTATCCCCTCCTTGATATTATCCACACCTTTTAACAAAATGTCAGTTTGAATAAGACGGCAGGCCTAGAGTAGAACAATGCACTTCTTCATGGGTAAATATTGAAAGTACAACAGAAATAAATCTTATTATTTCCAAGCTAAATAGTTTATAGAAAAAAGAAGTCATGCTTTTACAATTGATCTAGCTAAGACATAAATAAATGATAAACAAACAAACAAATAATTTTCTTAGGTATTGATAAAAATTCCCAAACAAATTATTTACAAAGTAAATGGTAATAATGGAATAACATATTCTAAACTATAATCTATAGTCCCAAGATTTTTTTAAAGATTTATTTTATTGTTTTTGACAGAGACAGAGACAAAGAGAGAGATAGAGAGAAGCGGGAGGGCTCAAAGTAGTCTCCATAGTTGTACATCATCAGTTTTTGACATGTTTTCGTTCCATACAGATGGGTGGGGCCATGCAGGGCAGGAACTGGGCTGGGGCCTCCCACGTGGAAGGCACACACCCTTGAGCCAGGGGCCGAAATGGGGGCAAGAACTGAATTGGGGGCTTCCCGTATGGGAAGCACACCCCAGTTCAGCATATGAGCCTGCACAGGCTGGACCTGGATTCGATCCTTGGTCTCCTAGGCTGCAAAGTGAGTACTTTACCCACTGAGCTATCTCAGCTTCCCTAGTCCCAAGATTTAAGAAAAAAAAATTGGAATATATGGCAATGAATACAGAAAAAATGATTAGTTTGGTGATTTTACTAAATTTAAGTGTGATTCTAATGTATTTTATATTTATTAATGAAAATCTAATAAAAACTCATTTAATTTTTTCTTAATCACAAAATATTATTTTTATAATCTTTTTTGTTTTTAAATCACACTTTAAAATCTAGTGTTTTACATCCAAGTAATCATTATTCTATATATTTATGTAATATTAGAAACACCATTCAAGTTCCTTCATGGCTTTACAGAATTGTATTGATGCCATTCATTGGTTTATTTATAGACCCTGGAATGTGTATCACATAGATAATGATGTGTTTAGCCTTAAACGTTTAGTGTTTACATGTATCACGTTTACCTTCATTGCTCTGCAGCTTTTGTATTCATTTGGCAATATTGATTGCTGTATCATTTAAAAAACAAACAAACAAAAAAACTCTTGTTAAGCACTCATCTTAAAAGCACGTCAAGAGTATGTCTATTTTGATGTTATTGTACGTGTCATATATTCTTTATTAATGGACTTGAGACCTCATGTTCTGAATTACTTTTATGCTTGACACATTTAAAAAGATTTTTGGCCCCAGTTTTATCTGTCAGCATTTTATATATTTTGACCCAATTTATTATAGCTTTCACTAATAAACTAAACTTTATGTTTAGGAACTCACTCACCTATTAAAATTTAGAGTCCATCACGTTTTAGTTTTTGGATTTACAAGCTTCTAAAACCCTATCACAAAGTCACCACTTCAAACAATGTGAAATTAACCAAAGGAAGAAGCAAATGATTGGTCTAAATTTTTAGAAAAATTCAAAACACAAATAGATTATATTTATTGAAAAAAATAGAATAGTTAGACTGTCATCAGATAAACCAATTATTCATAATATTTTAGTATATTTTCTTTTGGATTTCATTCAATGATTTTATATACATAAAATGGTGGTACATTTATTTCTCACAATAATGAAAGTAAAAATTATATGATCTTGAAAGTTTATCCCATGTTTATTTTACTTATTAATATGTGGTGAATATTTTCCATTTTAATACAAATATGATTATTTATTTCTATTACACTAGCTATGCATAATGTTTCTTTCAGCTAATAGGTTTTCTGTATGTTAACTAAATATTCTCCTAAGATTTTATACTTTAAAAAAAATATATTTCTTTTATTGTTTTTTTTTTACAGAGGCAGAGAGGCAAAGAAAGAGAGAGACAGAGAGAAGAGGGAGGGCCCAGAGCAGTCTCCATAGTTACACATCATCAGTTTTCGACATTGTTTCATTCTACACAGGTGGGCGGGGGACAGTCAGGGTGGGAACCAAGCTGAGGGCCTCCCTCATAGAAAGCATACCCCAGTTATGCATATGGGTCTACATGGGCCATGGTCGAGATTTGATACTTGATCCCAGGGGCTGCAAAGTGAGCACTCAACCTGCTGAGCCATCCTGGCTTCCCAGATTATACTTTTTCTACTCTAATATTACATGCAAAATTCCTCTTTGAAACTCAGATTAAATACCATTTTACCCAGAATTATTCTACCATAATTTAATCAGAAAGCATATGCATTTGTTTTTTCTCAAGGCACTTATTTTTCAGTGGTAATTCTCAAAGAAACTAGTATGGTCTCAAGAATATATTTCAGAATATATGGATGATCAATAAATTTCAAATCATATAGAGTTTTGTAAAGAATATCAAACAAAATTTTCAACTTATTCCATATTAATAATGTCTACTACTTTAGAATTAATTAGAGAAATTGATAGCTCTAATATAAAACATACTTTAGGTGTTGAGATTCAAAAATATATTTGAGGAATTATTATTTATTTGCTGAGCATTTCCTGATATAGAAAATTGCATCATTAGCTTTCCAAAGCACTGAGTGACAAACAAATTCATTAAAGTTGGTTGTGTCATCTTGGGGAAGAATAAAATAAATGTCAGTATTCTGGAAATATTACTGCAGTAGCATAATCTCTAAGGTCACCTAACTTTATGTCAAATAAGAACACTCATCTGTTAGACATCAAGATTATTTTCAACTTGATATATGATATCACAGCCACATGTAACTTAGTCATGTTGTCAGTCAAATATCTCATCAAAGAAAGAGAATTGTTGGATTTGTGTATAATAAAATGGGACATGACAATAACACTCATTCTTACTTCTTAAGTTTGCTATGAAGTGGAAAATCCCAACTTCAATGACTCAAATAGTCATTTTTCTAATTCCCTGTACTTTTTTGCCATTATCATTGCACATTTCCAGTTATAATAATGTACCTTTACCTGTGTCCAATATACAGAAATTTAACAATGCAATTACATTATTTCTAGTTGTTGCATGTTTTACTTTTAGGAAGGAGGGAGTGTGTAATGAAAAGAAAAATGGGAGAAGGAAATATAAGAGGATTAAAGATCAGTCATAATTCTGTTAAAATTTCCACAAAGGAGAACTTTGGCATTCATCAATGACTAACATTGTGTCTGGCAATTGCTTTAAATACTTTATACAATTTAATTTTCCAAAACTCTACAATGTTGGAATTTTCACTATTGTATAGATACAAATAATGTGAGAAGTTTAATAAATTTCTTAATGTTAAAAACATGGAAATGGCAAAAAATAAATTTAATGTCAGCTCTTTAGAGGTTTTTCTATTTTCACTTCATCATCCTGTTTCCAAACTGTAGAACAATCATGTTCCACATTCAACCAAACTTCCTAGTTCTTAAAACACATCATTGGAAGGAAAAGGTGCAAGACAAGTAGTCTGTAGAAAGATGAGGGGATGTATTTGAATAGCTTGAATTTCCTGGCATGATGACTTAATTGTCAATTTAGAAAAAAAATACCTGGCTCAGTTTTACCTTTTCCCCACACTTGACATACAAATGTATTCTGACTCTGCATTTAATGCATGTTTCATGTGCAAATCCAGAATAATGGGAAGAAAAATTAATCACATTCTAATTATTTTATTGATGGTAGGGTGGCATGTATAAGAGTATTTAATTTAAATTATGATGAGATACCACTTTTATGGCATATTTAAGGTTTAAAAAACATGTAATGAGGATTTCAGGATAGCTCAGCAGGTTGAGCACTTACCGTACTTGCCTAGCAACCGTAAGGTCCAGGGATCAAATCCAGGCCCTGGCCTGTGCAACCCATAAGCTGAACTGTGGTGAAACTGATAACTGCTGGGATAGAAGCAAAGGTTTTCACCTCCCATATACAGACCCCCAGTTCTGTTCCCACCCCTCATGGTTCCACATCCACCTGTGTGGAATGAAACAATCTCACAGCTAATGATGTACAATTATAAACCTCCCCTGTGTTAAATTATCAAAGATCTGCATAAAAAATATAATTGTTTTAAAGCTTAAATTGCTACTTGTGGGGGAATGATATGGGGAAATTAACCTGCTTATGTATCCGCTCGAATTGTAAATTGGTATAATCTTTCTGAAGGGAAACTTGACAATGATCAAAGTAATGTCCCAGAATAGATCCCAATATACACGGCAATTTAGTTTAAAATAAAGTGGTCTAAAAATATCGATAGATGTGGGAATTCAGTAAGAAATGAAAGTGGCATTTTTAAATCAGTGGGGGGAAAAGAGATCATTCAATAATCAGTGATAGGGAATATATTAATAAATCAGAATCCCATTCTTTCTGCTTAGAAATATCTTCACCGCTCAATGATTATAAATAATTCACACATGCTATTCATGCATCCTCTCTACTACATATTTTAGAACTCATGATTCTGCTTTAAAATCAGAATTGATTCATCTGAAAAAGGATACATAATATATCAGGTGTCAACAAGTTGTTATACAAATAATAAAAAATAGCACTGCAAGGCAAAGAAAGTGTGTTTTGAGGGGTCTGCTTTTCTACATAGGATGGTATAGTACTGCTTCTGAAAAAGACAGAAGGAAGGAAGGGCGGGGCCGGGTACCCGAGAGAGAGTATAGAGAGAGCACTGGTGGCTGTCCAAGGAAACTACCAGTGCAGAGCCTGGAGTGGAGGCATACTTGACAAAGGTGGCCAGCTACTGCAAGAGGAGTGGGACACAAAGTTAGAAGGACAATCAAGGACCAGATGACTCAATGCCTGTACACATTCTAAGGATTTTAGCTTTTACTGAGGAGGAGATGTTGAGCAGAGTATTGAGAGGATTTGACTTATGTTTGTTAAGTGTCACAATAGCTATTCTGTCAAGAATAAACAAGCAAGAGGATGTCACAATCATTCAGGTGACACATGATGATGACCGCAGGTGTGGTAAATGGTTTGATTGTGGATATACCTATTTTGAAAGTTGGGCCAATAGAATTGGTTGATTGATTATATGGTATGTATAGAGGGAGGAATTCAGTTCGATTCTTAAGGTGACTGGAGGAATTCAATTCACACACATCACAACGCAAAATGTGATTTACATTAAAATACTAATTATAAACATCTAAAATTAATCATGAAATGATTCCCAGTACTTAGGTGTCAAAAGAGGTCAAAATCACATGAATTTGGCAAACGTTAAATTCTTTGGTGATTTCAGGCTGACAAGTCTATGCAGCAGCAACCATTTTCAAACATTTTGAGCAGTAGTTCATAGTAAAATATTTCGATAGGAATCTCGTATAATTTCTCTCTTGTTTTTTTATATATGCAATGCTTGACCTGATAATTTCATGACTAAGATTTTTTTTTCTAAGAATTTATTTATATACATGAGCCGAATAAAATGTATAAAGTTACTCATTGCAGTATTAATTTAATAGCAAATCATGGACTTAACCAAAATATTTATTAATTGGCAATCAGTTAAATTGTATTAATTAAAAATATAGTTAAATTATATTTTAAAATAAAAATGAAATATAAGTACATGTTCTATACAAATATAAAAGTGTCATGTGAAATTAGTAAAGCTTTACAATATGTAATTGAATTTATTTAAATTACAGAAATACGTGATTAAACAGTCATAGCATTATTTTTCAGAAAAAAAATTATGTGAAATTCTTAACAATGGTTATTTTAGGAATGATGAACTCAAAAGCGGGTGGAGATAAATACTCTCCTGGTTTAATGTTGTGCTTTACTATTTCAGTTGTATAACCATATCCATATTTCACTTTTATTTTGTAATGTCAGCTAGATTTATGTGAGTGATATACCTATAATCAGTTTTGTCTTTATATTTTTCTGCATTTAAAAGTCATTTAATGTTTCATAAACTAAAGTAAGAATATAATATGAAAATATCCAGTATAGACCAGGAATTGAAGAATCAAGACCCTCAAAAACAGTTGGCAAGAATGTAGGTTACTAATTAATTTTTGAGGATATAATTGATAGTAGCCTTTAAAACATTGTACCCACTCTCATTTCCTTCTTGGCATAGATAGGATTCAGTAGAGCTCTAAACTGTAGATTTATTCAGAAATGAATATACATCCTAATAATGACATTTCAAGGCTATTGGAACTTCAACAAAATACTTACATTTTCTCAACCTCTATTTTCTTCTTTGTAGCCGTATAGGATTATTATAAAAATTAAATGGAATAAAAGATATAAAGCAGCCCAAGTACAATGACTGACACAGAGTAATTGTTCAATAAATGGTAGCTGTTAATACAATACTCAGAAATGGGATGGCCTGAAGCTTATGCAGACTCCAGTATTTACTAATCTCTCCCTTTGCAAATTTACTCTGCTCTAAATACTTAAAATTTCTGAGAATCCAGATAACTTGTTTCACATCTAAGAAAGAATCTAGGAAAATGACCACTTAGAAATAATAAAAATATGTATTATAAAGTAGGATATTTTATTACTTCCCTGATGGAGAGATTAATCTATTTGCTCATATCTCTAGAATTCCTATTTATATTTATTCAGAAGTGACTTATTCTTAATGCACAATGCATTTTATTATATCAATGTTACTCATACTAATATCAGTTTTATACTTTTATGCCTCAAATATTTATAAGAACAAAAATGTAGGTTTATACTTGTTCTTGAAAATAAGAAAGAAATTATACTAGACATCTCTAACTTGGAAGTTGCATTTTTCCTGGGTGAAATAGCGGTTTACATAAAATTGCAGTTTACATAAAATAAGAAGCTGTTATTTCTAATCCTTTCTTTAGTGCTCTTCTCTAAATTTATGCACAAAGTCAAATCTTAGTTTTCATTAGTTGCATGTAAAAAAAATACACTCAGCAATACAGTAGTGAAAAATGAATATAATGATAAAATCACATCTTTTTATTCTCAAAGGAATTCCTGCCCGATGTCAGTATTGAGCAAGTAAAGACAATTGCCTCCCTTATAATTTAGCTTTGTAATTTAATGTAACTATTATGAATGAAATGCTAGGGGAATATAGGAACAGAATGGCTAGTTTTGTTTGGGGAAGGATCAGTAAAATCTCCATAAAGGAAATGATAAAATTATGTCTGGAAGGGGAGATAGAAGAGTTTACACAGACAAAAACATGGTGAACATCATGGAACTGTCCATTTGAGGCATAAAGAGTATTTAATGTGGAACAGAGATGGAATAATCCGAATTTTTTGTAAACAATTGTTTTGTACCAAATATTACACACAAAAATAAGGAACAGATAAGTGGTGGCATTTAAGTTAAAATATAATGCATACTTTAAATTTAATTTTCAATACCTTGGAAAAAATTTTTTTTGTAGTAAATAGTTTGCTATTCCTGAAGATGCTATAAAATTAATGAGCAATACCAGCTTGTCTCAAGCAAATTGTCAAAGTTTAAATGGAATTATGTGTTTAAAATGGTCACTCAGAACAATCTGCTTTACTAGAGTGTTTGCTGAAGAAGCCCAGTGCTCAAGTGCTACTGCATCTACACTGATAGGCAAATTTAAGTATTGAAATCGCCTTGATCAAGATGTCATTTGTCATTCTTATCCACCTCCCTCCACTTCTTTCTTGCAACAGTCCAGAAAAATAAAATTTAAAAACCTGAGTTCAGTTTTAATTTATGAAAAAGCTGATTAAGGCAAAACAAAGATAAATAGTATAAGGTGTGAAGAAATAAAGTTTTTTTCCCTCAGGTAAGCTATGTTCTTTATGTACCAGGGTGCCCAGGAGTTGATTTTATAGTCCCCTGTGGAGTTTCTTTCACCTGACAAAATATGTATTATACCAAGCATTAATTTTTAAAAAAATCAAAATTATTTCAGCTTAAATTTCACAATATTAAGGCACCAGTTTAATTTTAGTCTATGTATTAAGTAATTAGGACAACTTGAGGTTTTAAGAGAAATGAAGGTAGAAAAACTATTGAGTGTGTAGGCAGTAATTAAAATAGCCATGAAAGAAAAGATTGTCAATTGAAAATAAACCACATGTCCAACCTTCCAATTATAGTGAATGCTAAATACTTTCTATAGCTATTTCCTATTACATAAATTTTGTGTGTCACATTTGGTCACTTAATCATAATTTGAGGTTGAGAGTAATTAATAAACCTCAATGTCTATGTCTTGCCCCTTTCCTCAAAGGAATGGTTTTCCCATCTACAATTATTTCCTGTAGTGCAGTATGAAAGGTGCTATAATAGCAGAACAGACCAGATTTTGTATTAAAAAAAAAAATAGTTTCCAAGAACAGACACGGAAGTGTAAAGAAATATAGAGGTAAGAAAAAAACCAAATAGAATGGTTGAGACATGGAATGAAATGAAGCTGAAAATTTCAATGATTACAACTTAAAAAGCCACAACTGACATACCCCTCAAAAATGAAAATTTATGTTAGTGGTGATAAATACTTATTTTGGTATTTCAAACATGGTATTAACATGATTGGATATGCATTTGAATAGGCCTCAGTGGTAGGTAAGTAATATTTTTATTGGGATAGCGAGTGATACTGAAAATAAATTATAGATAAAAATCCAGGAAGAAAAAATTTTAGGAGTTCAAAATAGACAATTTATAATTGTCCCTTAAAGATATACTCTCCAGAAAATACCTACAAATATGTAATAATGCAGTAATTCATTAATTTAAGATTTAAAGTTCTTTAAATCACTTCATGTGGAAAGGATTTATTAGATGAAAATTTTATATTATCATATTTAATCTTTAAAACAGGCAAAATCAGAAATAGAATTGCAATTAAATTAAGATATTAAAGAAAATATCAAAAAGTTAACTCCTAATAAAGTCTGGATTCTTGACAAATCTGTGTAAATATACAAATTATATTGAAAGGGAATTTCAAAGTATAGAAGAAATATTGTTAATTTAAATATATTGTAAGAAAAATTTTTGTTATATTTTTATAAAGTTTTTGTGACATCATCTTTTTCAGAAAATCTATATTAAAAATATTCAGAGCAATGAGAAGACATAAATTGCTAAAAAGGATGTTTTGGTAATGACACCTGCCTTTAGTAAAACCAAATAAGGGTATAGAGAGTTTATCCAAATGTAGTTTTCATTTTCATTGTTGGTATTCATATGCTTAAACTTTAAATGTGTGGATTTTATAAATAATTAACAGCTCTGTATCGTCTTGCAGATCAAGCCTGTCCAACCCACGCTTTCAGGCCACATATGGCCCAAGACGGCTTTGAATTTATAAAGTTTCTTAAAACAATATGAGATTTTTTTAGTTCATCAGCTATAGTTGGTGTTAGCATATTTTATGTGTGGCTCAAGACAATTCTTCCAATGTGGTCCAGAGAAAACAAAAGATTGGACACCATATTGTAGATGATCCCTGCTGGTCCATTTAGTTTTTAAAAGAAGAATGATATTTATTTGGTTAGGTAGAAAGTACTTTATGAAGAACAGAGTAATAAACTATATGTTATTTACTCATGGTATTTGTTAAGGACTGTTATTGTTATTGCAATCATTAATAATCCAAGTCATTAATAGTAAAAATGCAAGACTGTTGTTATCCTTGATTGTCTTCTCAAACATGTTTAAACTTGTTTAAAAAGCATGCTGTATCAAAATAAATCCATATTTCACTGATTAATCTACTGCCAGTCCCTGCTGTGAGCCTCTATAGTTATTGCTGGATTACTGCAACACTTCTTCTAACCTCGCTCTACCCACCTTCAGAGTCTATTGTCTATATATCAGCCAGAGTGATTTCTTAAATAGTAAATCGTTTTATACTCTTGCTTTAATTAAAAGCTGCCAGTTGCTTAATATTTCAAACTGTGTAAAAGCCAATGCACTTAACATTGTCTACCAAGCCCTGATTTCCTCTCTAAATTAAATTTTATTCTATAGTCTGCTGATGGTGCTGAGCAGCTGTGGCATCTTCAGCGTGCTTCTGACTTGTCAGGCACAGTCCTCCATTGGGATTTTTGCTTTAGCTTCTTCTTCTAATCAGATATTTGTCCCCAGATATCTGCCCACAAACCACCTCACCACCTTAAAGACTGTTCAAATCCTAATTAAAATGCCACATTTAGTGCTCTTACTCCTTTTCCCCTGCTCCTTTCTCCCCATAGTTTCTATTATCTTCTAACATAACAAATTGTGTACTTTTAAATGAGTATATTGCATACTGCTCATCTGTTACTCACAATAGGAATGTAATATCCACAAAGCAATGATCAACGATTGTTTTATTTACTGATGTAAATCAGGTATTTTGAAAGAAGTTTCATACATAGTAGGTGCTTAATACATATTTGTTGAGTGAACACTTGCGTGATTTGGAAAACAAAGGAGTATTCTGTGATTCCGAGAGCTGCTGAAATAACCAACTCTGCAGCTGCCTTACCTCTGTGCATCTTCTTATGAGGTAATCTCCTAATTACTTGAGAATTGGTCAACATTTTCTATTACCAATAGCTAAAATACTTTGACTGAAGATACCAAAAGCCAAAAGAAGGATTCTGTCTGGGACATGTTTTAATATTGGACTGATACTTGGTATGATTATTGAGAAAAAAAATAGTTTAAGTGTTTTAGACTTATGATAAGGCATGGGAGATAGAAATAAAAACATAGATTCAGGGATGCCAGGATGGCTCAGTGAGTTGAGCGCTCATTTGCAGCCCCGGGGTTTGAGGATTGAGTCCTGGCCCCAGCTTGTTAAGACCCATATGCTGAACTGGGGTGAGCTTCCCATGTAGGAGGCCCCAGTTTGGCTTCCTCATACAGGGTGTGTTTTCCAAGTGGGAGGTCCCCAGCCTGTTCCCTAGCCTGTGTGTCCCAGCACCCACCTATGTGAATGAAACTATATCAAAAACTAATGACGTACAACTATGGAGACTGCTCTGGCCCCTCCCCTTTCTCTCAGTCTCACTCTGTCTAAACAAAAAAATAAACTTACAATAAAACAAACAAACAAACAAACAAACAAATAAATAAATGGATTGATTCGTGATACATTTTAGATAAAAATTGGCATAACATATGGAAATTACTGTGAAAGAGAGTTGCATGTTTATTGTAGTAATGTATGCAGATAGTTATACAATTAAAAGCAAATAAGCAAACAACCAACCAAATAATCTGACTTAAAAATATAGGTAGAAGATCTGAATAGAAATTTTTTCCAAAGACATACAGACATGGCATACATGAAAAGATGTTCAACATTACTAACCACCAGGGAAACACAAATCAAAACCACAACGAGATGCCAACTGAAATATGTTAGAATGGCTATTATCCAGAAGACAAGAATTAAGTGTTGGCCAGGACACAGAGAAAAGGGAACCCTTATATTCTGTTCGTAGGATTGTAAACTGGTACAGCAACTATAGAAAACAGTATGGGTTCTTCAAAAAATTAAAAATAAAACTACTATACAACCCAGCAATTCCACTTCTGGGTATTGATCCAAGGAATAATAAAAGAACACTAACTCAAAAAGATATATGCATCCCCATGTTCATTGCAATGTTATAATATGGAAACCATATGAGCATTCATCTGTGAATGAATGGAGAAAGATGTGATATATATACTATTCAACCACGAAAAAAAGAATAAAATCTTGCCATTTGTGACAACATGGGTGAATTTTGAGGGCATTATGCTAAGTGAAATAAGTGAGACAGAGATAGACAAATAAAATACCGCATGTTCTCACATATGTGTGAAATTTAAAAACCGTAAGTACTCCAACAACAAAACAAATGCAAAGATACAGAGGACAGATTGGTGGTTGCCAGATGTGGGGGTGAGGTGGGAGAAATGGATGAAGGGGGTCAAAAGGTTCTAACTTCCAATAAAATACTAAAGTCCTGGGGATGTAATGAGCAGCATGGTGACTATAGTTAATAATACTGTATTACATATTTAAAAGTTGCTAGGGAACAGATATTATAAATCCTCATCACAAGAAAAGAATTATAACTATGTAAGGTGACAAATGTTAACTAGAGTTATTGTGGTGGTTATTCCAAATTTATGCGAATATTGAATCTTTATGTTGTACACTTGAAATTAGTCTAATGCTGTATCTCGATATAAATCAATCACTAAAAAAATGTATGCAGATATGTAAGTTTTCAAAGTCTTGATGTAAATAACTCCATTTAGGTAGTTATGATACAAACTAGAAAGGTAGAACCTTGAGAAAATCTGAAATAGCTGATTGGGAAGTGAAAGAGAATACTTAGAATATTTTCAGGAAATTCCTTATATGCTTCTACACCATACAAAGAAATAATCAATAATTTCTTTTAAAACATTATTTAGTCCAAGTCCTAGTAGAAAGCAAGGCTAAACAGAAAGTTTAAAATTCATAGATGATATTGTAGTCATGTATTTGTTAAAATACATATCTTAAAATATATTAAATCTCCAACATCACAACTCATCTGTACTAAAGACATGAAATAAGAAAATTGTCATTTTTGTGTAATTATGCCAGACCAGTGAATTTGCAACCAGATGCTACTTCTTATAACAACAGATGTCACAGATGATACAATGAATTCTTGCAACTGTTTCTAACAAAATGGTTAAAACAATTTCCAATCAGGTCAATAGCATACAGCTGTTTTTCAGAATGCACAGTAGCTAATTTTCTTTGCTTCACATCACAATAGTAGGCATTTTCAGAATTGTCTTAAAGCACCTGGCAACCCAGTGTCACTGAACTCACTTGCTATATTGATTATCAAAGACCAGTCTTTTGGAAAGACTTGGAATCAATGCTTGCTACCCATATACCTATTTTCACTTTCCAAAATCACAGATCTTCATGTTATTTTATACTTCTCTGCAGAATATATAACCTGGGATACTTTTCAGTGACACATGCACCTATGCTATGGAGTGTCTTAATACAGCTGTTTGATAGTTAAGTCATGCGGCGACTTACTTTGTGCATCTATTACCATCATGCTGAATAATTGTTCCATCAATCTACATAAAGAGTGAAAGAGTCTATCAATTAATATTTAATTTAATCAATTAACAATGGCATGATTCATCTATCTAAAGAATGAAAGTATCAGTCAACCAATATTTAATTCCAGAGCTCAGCACTACGCTGGCTACAATGAAAGATTATAAAATATTCATGTTGTTATTTTGAAGTTTTAGGGTAAAAGATGAATATAATAGATTATTAACATTAGGAAAGCCAATGACTCATATGGGGTAAACTTTGTTAAATTTTGAAAATACATATGATTAGTAAATTTAAGAGAGATGGGAGATATCAAAGTAGACTTTCTGAGGTGTAGGGTGGTATAATATCTGAATTTGAAGAACTTGTTGAAGTTTTATGAGGTGCTGAGAAGCCATGACAGGCATACATTATTTTAAAAGTGCAGAAATAAAAGCATATACAGAAAAATATTCAAACTTCTGTGATGCCAGAAAGAATATGAAATATCTTATGTTTAGTCATAGTTCTATGTAGATTGTGGACAGACTATAGAGTTACTAGAATACAGGAAAATAAATGTATTATTTACATTAAAAACTAAATCTAAGTTTTGTGATTTTGAGCATGATAAGTTTACAAGAAAACTGATTCTGATTAAATAATAATTACTGAAACGAAAGTAGTGGATCAAAAATTAGATACCGTTATGTAATTATAATCTCAGAGTAAAATAACAAACATTGTGAACTAGATTATGAAATGGAATTTAAATAGAATAAATGAATTCATAGGTCAGTTCAATGAAACAATAACTGAATATCTAAGTAAAAGGTGTGATCTGTTTAATGATCCAGTTAAAGAACTTCAGTTCGTCAACACTGTACCCCTCCACCCTTTTAAACTATTAAATAGGGCAACTTAAAAAAACCTAGAGAATTAGATTATGAATACTGAATATCAACTGCCTAGCTTTATTTTGTTATTTATTTTTTTGAAAGATTTATTTTTATTGTTTTTGACAGAGAGAAAGAGAGATACAGAGAGAGAGAGAAGGGGGAGGGCCCAGAACAGTTTCCATAGTTGCACATCATTGGTTTTTCCAAATAGTTTCATTCCACGAGTGGGCATGTGGCTGCACAGGGCAGGAACTGGGCCGGGGTCT
>PVKE010029633.1:0-20112 GCA_004027555.1 Craseonycteris thonglongyai | reverse complement strand
TTTAGTGCTATGATGGCAGAGTTGAGTAGTTGTGACAAAGATTGTATGGCCGACAAAGCCTAAGGTATTTACAATCTGGATCTTTACAGAAAAGGTTCAATAACTCCCTGTTTAGTGTAGATATTTCAGATACTATATTTTTTCAGTTCTAGAATTTTTATTGAATTATTAATATAGTGTTAATATATGCCCTCATTGAGTATACACTTTTCTTTAAATGCTTGAACATACTTATAACAGTTCTTTTAGAACTCTTGACTTGTAATTTCATCATTTCTGTCATTTCTGGTTCAATTTATATTGACTAAGTATTCCTCTGGCCATGAGTCACATTTTCTCTTCTCTGTGTAAGTTTTGATTTTTAACTAGATGAAAGTTATGTTGATAGAAATGAAGGGTTTGCTATTTTCCTCTTAATTATATAAGGATTTGTTTTAGTAGGCAGTTTAAACTTTGTTAGGACACAATTGATTAACTATAAGAAGTGATTTAATCCTAAAGCATGACATTTCTGAAGTCTCTTACTGAATTCTCTGGATGTCTAACGATGTCTCTTTCCTGTGCTTGGGTTAGAATTTTACGATCTCAAAGCCAGCTTTATTCAGTTTGTGGTTAGTGATTTTTGTAGTTATTTTCTCTGTAGCAGTTGATTTTCTCAGCCTCGTAGAGTCTCATGTGTCGTTTAGTATTCAACAAAGACTCAAAGGAACACAATGCAAATTTATGGAAATCGTCATCTATGTAGTTCTTCCTAACTTGCACTTGAGCCCAAATTTAAAGCCATTTGCAGACTTCCTGAAACCTGATTTCCATCTCCTCAACCCAATAATCCTGCTCTGCTCTGCTTCAGTTTTTGCTTTTTTCACCACTGTTTGGATACTGTCTCCAGGCAGAAAGCCAGGGTGATTAGAGGGCTCATCAGGTTTGTTTTCCTCCTCTCAGCCCTGTGCTGAAAATAGGTATTTAATATATTTCGGATAGCAATTTTGTTGTTTACAATAGAAACAATAGTCTGTTACCAATAAAAACATCATGGCTGGTTAAGTATTAATCTAGTAGTCCTATTAGAAAAGCAACACAATTAAATGGTAAATGTAATAGAATGCAAGGTGTTATGGGCTGAATTACGCCTCCCCACAAAGTCCTTATGTTGAGTTCCTAAACTCTAGCACCTCAAAATGTGACTTGATTTGGAGATAGGGTCTTTCAAAAGGTAATTCAAGTTAAAATGAGGTTATTAGTGTGGACTGTAATCCAATATGAACGATGTCTTTATAAAAGGAAATTAGGACACACACACACACACACACACACACACACACACACACACAGAAGGGAGGCCAAGTGAAGACACTGAGTGAAGAAAGTCATTTACAAACTGGTGAGATAGGCCTTAGATGGCATGAACCCTGCCAACTCCTTGATCTCATATTTCTACCCACCAAAATTGTGAGAAAAACATCTGTGGAACTTTGGTATGGTAGCTCCAGCAAATTAATACACAGGGTTTACTTTAATTAATGCTAGCAATTGTTAAATTGTAAACAGATCTCTAATCATCTATATGAAAGTCAGGCGGTGATAGTAAAAATATTTAATGCACAGTAAGGCCCAATCAATACCTTTCAATCAGAATGAAACCATTATGTCTGAGATTGCTGCTTGGTTATAAGTCCTAAATGAAGTGAATGGGATAAATGTTTTGTGAAGCAAATATTCTGTATTCAAAGCATACAATATATGTTGTAATATGAGCAAATGTTTTCATTCATGGTCTTCAAGATATCTCATTGAAAGTCCATTCAAATCATGTAAGTTGTGTTTGTTAAACAATCAGTATATAATAGTCAACATCTTGAGAATGAATAATTGTAATGAAAAAACACTTATTTATAACTAGGTATAATAATATACCATGTTATACCAGCATTTAATAGCATGAACTTTCTGATATAAGACTGTATATACTATACATTTTTTAAAAGACATATTATATTTATTGATTTATAATTTGAAAAAGTAAAGCATAATTGTAATAAAATATGTGACTTATAAAACCATTAAATTGATTTCTAAAATATGCTTTTAAAATGTCAGTTTATGAAAAAAAAAACCTTTGAAAATTACTGTGTTATCAGTTCTAGGCTAAATAAAACAATTACTAATCAAAGTAGTAGTATATCGGGCCTAGTAGTCTAGTGGGTTTACACACTGCACACAATTCTTTGCACAGAGAAGAGGGCTAAATTGAAGAAAATAGATTTGGGGGTGAAGGTCATGATGTGATAAAGTAATTGGTATTAAAAAGTACTAAGTAAATTGAAATGCCTAAGAGAATAGGCTGACAATTATATGGTAAAGTACAAACCACAAAACTTGCTAGAATTCCAAGGGGCTGTCTTAACAAAATACCACAAATGAGATGACATAAGCAATATTCATTGCCTCACTGTTCTGGAGGCTGGAAGTTTAAAATAAAGGAGTCGGCATTGTTAGTTCTTTCCAAAAGGCTGTGAGGGAAGGATCTGTTCCGGGCCTTTCTTCTTCACTTGTAGATGATTATCATTTCCCAGTTTCTTTTCCTGTTCTCTATTCACATCTGCCTCCAAATTTCCTCTTTTTTATAAGGACACCAGTTACATTGTTTTAGAGCCTACCCTAATGACCTCAGTTTTAAGTTGATTACCTCTGTAAAGACCATCATATCCTCCAATACAGTAACATTCTGAGGTAGTAGGGGTCTGACAGAACTTGAACCTATGAATTTGGGGGAACACAAATCAACTCAACACAGGAATGGTTGATCAAAATGCCCAGAGACTAGAATTCCCATTTTTTTCAATGATCTAGATGTCTATTTGAAGTTTATCCCCCGTTAGATTTAGGAAAAGAACTGAATTAGGTTAATCTTCATATAGCAGAAAACAAAAAGCAGTGTTTTAAAAAAGCTAGAGGTACAATTTTCCCCCATGTGAAGAAAGACCAAATCTCGACTGGCATCTTTGTAGATTTCAGAGACCCAGCTTCCTTGTCTTGTTCTATGAAACCATCTTGACTTCCATCATCAAGGTCACTTTGGTTTTAAAGAGATCTGATAGAGCTCTAAAAATCATGGCTGTATGCTCAAGCTGCTTCACAGATAAGTCAGGTCTCTTTCACATCCTTCTGGGACATTCTAAGAACACGTCTTCTTACATCTTATCTACCAGAATTAAAAAAAATGAATTATTCTAGCTGAAAAATTTGGTATTTCAGTTGGGAATGCCACTTCTCCAAGTATAACAAAATGATTTGTTTTTTTTAAGGAAAAAAAAAGGGAAAATGGATATCAAGTGGCAAGTATAAGTCTTTGTCTCATTTGTCAAGGATTGATGCCAGTTAATGTGCAGAATGGGAAACTAAGGTCTTGCAAACAGAATAAAGGTCAGAATAAAGAAAAAGAGATTCTATTTCTTTTAAAGAAACCAGAGAATTTTACAGGTTCTTCAGAGATTGCTCTTTGAGAGGTAAAAGTGGTAATTAATGGTGAGGGCAAGAGTTACATTACTCCTATTTATCAATGTACAAACACCAGTTTCGAAGCATATCTCTCCAAAGAAACACTGGATGGATTAGAATTCTTCTGTTCCTACACTCTGATAGTCAGCAATATAAGAATAGTTAGGTCTGCAAAACAATGTACAGATTCATATTAGTTGTAATGTTGCTTTTAGGGCATAAATTAACACTAAGGCTTTAGGCCATGCTCAATATAATATAGGGTCTGATGTGTTAAATTAGATTTCTATGTAGCCAGACCAATAAAAATTATGTAATTATAAGCTATCAGTTATTAGGTGTACCGAGCAGTATGCTAATTATCTATTATCCTATTATTACTTCCATTAACACTTTATGGCAGATGTTACATTCCAATTTCACCAAGTAGGGCATTGAGGCTTAGAGAAATTATTCAATTTTAATGGTCATATGATTACTTAGTGGCAAATTTGGGATTCACAAGCACATCTGTCTGACATCAAAGTCATTATGAAATGATGACTATATGAAAGTAGGCAATTAATAGACAGTCTCTCAGACTTAGACAATTGGAGCTAAATCCATTTTCCTGAGAGACACACGTCATAGTTTTCACTTTGTTCATACCTATTAAAAAAAAAAAAAAAGGCAATCCAGTAAAATTATCCTGGAGAAAGTCTTAGGGGAGAATAAACTATATTGAATGACTTAATAGTTTATTGACAAGACAATACTCTTCATTCTGTATGGGGTCAAGAATAGGACTAGTGACATCAGGCCAATGGACTTACGTTACAGGAAAAGTTTTTTTTTTGTTTGTTCACTGTACTGAGCTACTCACGGATAAAACTGGTAACTTCCTGTAGTGTGAGTTTCTAATGCTAGCAGACTTATTAAGCAGAGCTCTTGGGGTTTCTCTATGTCATATTAATGAATGGTTAGTCCAGATACATTTGATTATCACTATTATAGGTTAACTTGTAGCCCCTACAAAAATATGTTGAAGTTCTAACCACCCTTATCTGTGACTGTGACCTTATTTGAAAACAGTCTTTGCAGGTATAATCAAGTTAAGATGAAGTCATACTTGATTTGTCTGGGCCTTAAGTCAAATGACGTGTTTTCTAATGAGGAGAGAGGTGTTTGTAGGCACACAGCAGTCATGGGAAAACAGAAGCAGAATTGGAGTGACGCATCTCAAGCCATGGAATGCCAAAGATTGCTAATAATACTAGAGAATGGAAAGAGTCAAGGAAGGATTCCTCCTTAAAGATGTAGGAGGGAGCTTGGTCCTGATAACACCGTGATTTTGGAATTCTTGCCTCCAGAACTGAAAAGGCATACATCTCTCTTGTTTTAAGCCACCTTATTTTGATGCTTTCTTATGGCAGCACTAGGAAACTAACACGGTCCCTTTCAAACACAAAAGCCTCTAGTCTGCTGTAAAGAGATTATAGGCCTCATAGAAAAGAGTTCGAAAATAAGGAAGATTCCAAGGAGGCAGTAATCTTAGGTTGGTTTTTAAACAACCAGTGACATTTTATATTATACAGAGAGAAAAATAGTGAAAGCAGATAAGGAGAGATAAACCACGTGAGCACATGACCAAAGAGTAGAAATAGGGTGTGTGTGGGAGGAATGAGGAGACCAGATTGACCAAGAATTCAGGGAGCTAGTTTAGAATTTTGTGAAATAAACTTGGAATGCTCAAGTGTGGATGACTATAGATGGTATGAAGTCCACTACATGGCAGTCAGATTTGAGGGGTTTGTGGGATGGAGCAAGAAGGAATATATACAGAAAGAAGGGTACAGGATTAGTCTAGAATACCTGGAAGTTTGATAAAAGAACAGCAAATTAAGATAATATGTATTTAAAAAAAAAGAGTTTTTGAAAGTAGTGATTAGGATATTAAAAAGGATAAATGTGGTTGATATTCAAGAGAGAGAACTTGATAAATAAAGACACAGAGACAGAGACAGATAGACACAGAACAAGGGAGGAAGAGGGAGAGGACGCTGTAAAAGGTAAATGCATGTTTTAAATCTTTGGGACTAGGAAAGTAGTGATATTGTTTAGATCTGTTGTCTCTATAAAGGGCTAGAAAGGAAATATTTTAGGTTTTTCAGGCCATAAGTTCTCTGTCACAACTATTTCATGCTGCTGTTGTATATAATAGCATTTCCAGCTTTACCTCCCCTGAGAACCACCGAGGAGGACTTGTGTTTTTTAATACAAGTAGATTTTACCGGTCCCCATTTGATGTCCAGGTACCCTGAATGAGATGGTGCTGATGGTGGAATCTGTAATGCTTGTTTGCCATTATTTCAGTTTTGTCCAATATTATTCATCCTGAAGTGAAATTTAATTTTATATTTCTGTGTTGGTATATGCTTTAAGCAAATGATAAAACAATATTTTAAAGAATATCCAGGTATTAATGCCATTAGAGGGAGAGTATGTCTTTCCCAGTATATTTTCAAAAAGAATAGTAGAAAACATAAAAATATACAAGTCAGAGAGAATGCATCTGTTCTTTCCTTTCAGTATTAGGTTTGCAATCTTACCATTTCTTTTATGAATCAATGTCATTCCATTGCGATGATGCTTATACACAAGTGCTTCTGATTCAATCTAGATCATTTCAGATGCAGGACATTCTGAAGGGCTCAATTAGGATTAGAAATATGCAGTTCTATTTTCACATTTTCTACAAAAATTTAAACCTAAATTAATAACTGCTTGTCAGAATCACAGTGTAAGTGTATCTCTGTTCATTTCACATTTTGTCAAGAATAATATGTCACACCTATCATAGGGTGTAATTACTGTAATTTGTGTATAGTATTCAGTGCCTGATACTTTTTATTTATTTATATAGGATTGTTAAAATATTGTTTTTCTCAGTCTAATAAATACTTTTTATCCCTGAATATGATTTAAACAAATAAAATCTTCACTGACCTCTTTTTTTTTTAAGATTTATTTTATTGTTTGAGAGAAGGTGAAAGAGAGATAGATAGATAGATAGACAGATAGATAGATAGATAGATAGATAGATAGAGAGGTCTTCATAGTTGCACATTGGTTGTGACATAATTTCACTTCATACAGGTGGATATGAGGCTGTGCTGGGCAGTTATCAGTTGCATGCTACAGTTCAATATATGGGTTTGCCCGATCTGGGGCTGGAATTTGATCCCTGAACCTGGAAGTTGCAAAAAAGCATTTAACCTGCTGAGCTATCCTGGCATCCCTAACTTCTTTTGTTAAACCCTACAAAAAAGGGTCATATTTCTTGATTATTGAACATCAAGTGAATATTAACAGTCTGATAATCAGAAGTCATTTTATACAACACAGACTATAAATTATTCACCATTTGAAGTATTATATTTATATGTAATTTCACAAAACCTTCTTCCTGGCTAGTAACAAGACATTCATGAAGTTGTAAGGAAAAGAATGTGTCTAGATCTCTTATCATTTTATGTATGTTTGATAAAACATTTGGAAACTTCATTAATTTATGTCAGATTTGTAGAGAGGCTTTAACTGGATTAGTGTACACTTCAACTTGAAGTTCAATTCAAGTGCATCAGGTTGATATTTTCTCTTGGCAAGAAATTACAATGCTAATGAAGCTGGGAATGGAAGGATCCCAATGTATTCTCTACTGTACAATGTGAGGATTAAAACTGATGTGAAAAGAGAATTCAATGATGTATATGAACTATTTGGAAGACTGTAGCATTAAGAATTAATTAGATAAAACATTCATTATATCTCAAGTATCTCAAATATTAGTATATGTGTTTAACTTAGAATAGTAGTGTTTTGACTTAGTACCTTTTTTGAGGATCACAGAGGTTTTTTTTGTTTTTTGTTTTTTGTTTTTTAAGTACAGAACCGTGAATGTATGAGAAAATTATCTACAGGGCCCCTTCCTTAGTGCGGCTGCTATAATACAACCTTTCACAGTTCTGGAAGCTAGAGAGTCTGAGGTATATGTGATGGTAGATTTAGTGTCTGGTGAGACCCTTTTTCCTGTCTTCTCACTATGTTCTCACATGCCCTTTCCTCAGTGCTCACACACAGGGAGAGATCTCTTAAATTTTAAATCTGTTTTCTCAAATACACTCCTATTATTCCTGTTCAATAAGTCCATCATCAAAGCATCCATAATTAGGAAAACAAGTGAGAGGCAATAAAAGCACATACATACTATTAAACATATTGGAAAGCAATCCATAATCAAGTATATTTTAGTAGAACAAGAAGAGCAATCATTTCTAAATAAGGTTGTTGTACATAATTTATTTAATAGTGTCTCTCTACCTTTGTCAATCCTAAATTGAATCATTAGTTATTGAAAATAGGCTAATTAATTAAGCACTCCTGATTTTTACTTCTGACATGAGTTCAAATTTCCTGATGAAATTCAGTATGAGGATTGGACACATTTAAAGATTCCTGCTTTCAGATTTTACTGCAACAGAGAGAATTCATTGTAAAAGATAAGATTTTATAGTCTATTGGGCAATTACAATTATGTAGCTGCAATATTGCTCTATGACTATGGATTGGACAACCCAGGAAAAATCAACCTAACAATCTAAATGGTAACACTTCATTTTATGATCTGTGGTGGGTGTAAATTGGGACTTGTAATTCCCTATTCAGAAAATACTTAATCCTAGACCATTACATCTGCAAATAGCTTTAGAGTCTCTGAATGGAATATCCATAGTTTGCAAGTGAATAGTAGGCTCCTAAATCTTGTAGTTTGCCTAAGATTAAAGATTTAGCAAGTGTGCTGAAACAAAAATTCTATTTCCTGACTCAATTTGTACTATAAGCAGGGCATCATTCAATCCTATTTATATTAATGCATCTAACTGTCTTAGAAGTTATTCCTTATGTTTTTCAACACAGCCAAGCAAGTCCCTTTTTCGATGTTGGGCTGTAACATTGGCTAATACAGTGGCACAATGGTTTTACTTTCTAGAGAATACTGTGAAAGATGTTAATGTCTACAAGACATAGTTAAGGTCTTGATTCTTATCTGGGCCACTAATAGTTTCTCCTGCTAACAACTGTAAGAAAGTTTGGGACTCCCTGAAACAGTGTACTTCCCACAGATATCTTGGTACATCATCAAGAGACAGACACATGTTTTCAAACCTCCAAATCCAGGGAGAAATCATACAATATGAGGAAAAATAAATAGTATGAGGGTGGAAAAAAACAAACAAAAAACAAAAAATAAACAACAATAACAACAAAATACCTTTCTTCCAACTTTCTGAGTTCTAGCTAGGCTAATAATGAGATTAATATAAGAAAGATTAACAAGAGAAAGTATCCAAAGTTCATTACGATGTACAGGTTGGGGTGTCATAGGATAGGAGACCCAAGGACAGACTGGGCAACTGACATGCAATTCACATGGAGATGGAAAAGCTGTTTGGTAATTAAGTGTTTGCTGGGTCAGTTTTTAACAATGCAGTACAGAGAGGACTTTGAATAAATGAGCCTTGCTAGGATCCCCGCTTTCTATCATGCACTAAATTATATTAAACTATAGGTATCTTTGATGATATCTCCCTCCTCCCAGCAAGTTCTCTATCTAAATTTCTTTTAGGCAGTTAGGAGGAAGGTCTAAGATTTTACTGAGTCTTTTGTTATTTAATAACTAGCTTAAAATCAGTACCCCCAAAGGCATATTTTAGGGTAGCAAAATTTTGCTTTCCTTCAATACAAAGAGATGGGAAAGGTGAAGTTGCTGTTGGAAGAAAAGAGGAAAATTGACAGCTGATATAAAACACACTAGGTAGTAATACGTCCCATAATACTTTTAAAAATTATTATGATTGCATGTTACGTATCCCCTTCAAAGTTTTTAATATAATTTTTACATTTTAACAGTTTTCCTTTGCATGAAATACAAAAACCTTTGAATATGACAGAAAATAATTTTTTTAGCATTGTAAAATACACTAGTTTTAGACAGATGCTATTAATTTCAACAGCATTATAAATAAAACATCTGTGAGGGACAATATTATTCTGATAAAGAGTGAGAGGGTTAAATGTCCCTTTATTTCTCTACTTTGGCAAACCTTTCAAGGCTTTTACTAAGAGATTGTTTATGTTTTCTGCCAGGTGGATGCAAATTCATTCTACAGCAAAGGAATTAATTTGCTAAGGTATGATGCATCTTTTCTCCTTTCCATTCTGGTAATTGAATATTCATCACCTAACAACTGCTGATAATTAGCCAATTTTTCCATTTACTGGCAAATAATGAACAATTCTATTCCTTAAAAAAAGGAAGAGTGGAAAAATTCTAATTTTATTTAGTTACTACTGCTTGTGTAATTTAAAAAATCCAATGCAGTTCAATATAATGAATCCTTATTTAATAATTTAGGATTTATGCTTTAATCTCTTTAGAAAATGAAAGTTTAGGTTAATATATAGTCAGTTTAACAAAATCTCTTATCTTAGCTAGGCTGTGTATTTCACTGAATTTAGTAGTTTGGTGAAATTAACAATGATTGTGGGCATTTCCTCCATTTTTTAATTTATTTAAGATAAGCAATTCATTTTGGGAGCTGTTTTAAAAAATGTTTGTTTTAGGAATTTTAATTATGTACTTCTGTATTTTGCAAAGAGCTTAATTGTTCTTTCTAAAGGCTACTTTATAAGGTGACTTAAATATTAAAAACTATTTCTTATTTGTTACAATTATTTGTTCTCTCATTACTTTTTTATCCTATGTTAGGTGTTAATTCTGTTAAAAAATGGTGGGGAAGTTGGGATGGCTCAGGGGGTTAAACGTTCACTTTGAAGCCTCGGGGACCGAGGATCAAATTGTGGCCCTGGCCCATGCAGACGCCTGTGCTGAACTGGGGTGTTCTTCCCATGTGGTAGACTCCCAGTTTGGTTCTCAAACCCCCTCCCCCAGTTCAGCCTCTGGCTTGAGGGGGCACGCCTTCCATGTGGGAGACCCTCAGCCCAGTTCCTGCCCACCTGTGTGGAATGAAATCATGTTGAAAACTGATGAGCTACAACTATGAAGACTGCTCTAGGCCCTCCTGTCTCTCTCTGTCTCTGTTTCTGTCAAAAACAATAAAATAAATCTTTTAAAAAATGATGAAATGACTGATAACAGAGAGGCCATCTCTGGTTTAGATAAAGGAACCTTACATTATGCACACACTCAGCTTATTGAAATGGTGGATTACCTGAAATTCTGGATGCTGAATGGTGAGAGGCACTGCTCAGCTACTTGACTGGGTCCAGGCTTTGCCTCCCAGGGATGAAATTGGACAGTATGGAGGATTCTGCAGCAAAACTGGCTCAAGAGAAACGTTTTACAAAATTGCCATCTGGAAATCTGTGAATGAAGTAGCTAGTTGCCTATGAAAACATATTTTATGGGGTTCCACCAACAAATAAGACTCGCACAGGCTCAGTAATTTAGTATTTATGCACAGAGAGGGAAGAGTCATCAAAAAAAAAAATCAAAGAGATAATCTAAAATGAGACATGAAGGACAAATCAACAGAGAATGAGGAAGGCACAAAGAAAACAAACAATGCCAAAATGACACCTGACTACTTTTAAGGCTTACTTGAGAGTAAATAAATATTTACATGTAAAGAGTTAATAACGCTGGGGAGAGGAATGCCGGGATGGCTCAGCAGGTTAAGCGCTTGTGTTGCAGCCCTGGGGTTCAAAGATCAAATTTCAGCCCTGGCCCATACGAACCCATATGCTGAACTAGGGTGTGGCCCCAGTTCGGTTCTCACTGAGGCAAGCTTCCCATTCGGGAGTATTCTGGTTTGGCCCCCAGCTCGTGGGGGGCATGCCTCCCATGTGGGAGACTCCTGGCTCAGCTCCTGCCCTTTATGACCCCCACCTACCTGTGTGGAATGAAACTATGTTAAAACAGATGTCATACAACTATGTAGACTGATCTGGGCCCTTCCTCTTCTCTCTGACTCTGTCAAAAACAATAAAATAAATCTTAAAAAAAAAAAAAGTTAAAGTTATCGCTACTGTGTGCAGTTTCAAAGACTCTTAAAAGAAAAGTCAAGCCACTTCTAGCTTTAATGTGTGTTGTAGGCATCATCAATAATAGTGATAACTTTCTCCTATTTATTGATTTATTTTTTTAACTTAGACTGCAATTTATCCAATATTTATATCTCCTTCTCTGTTTTGTGTTTTGTTGACACTATGTAATACTTATTCCTCCTTGGTGGTTAGCCCAAGGCAATAGGACCCTTGGCACTGGCCAGGCCGAGGGCTGCTCTTGCTAGAAGGGGAGCAAGGTGTCTTAACGAGTAGCAAATTACTAAAGACACAAAGATATGCAATGTAAGAAAGTAGATGAAGATGTAAAAGATTTTTTATGCTGAGAGATGAGTGTTCCATTGCTTTTGTGAGGCCTTTGATAATTGGCTTAGTTGAGGGGTGTTTCTGTAAATATCCTCTGTGTACCACCAGAATTTCAGTTCCTCTAGCCATATCTAATAATTAGGGAGAGACATGACTTTTCAGAGGTCATTTGCCCAATATATGCTCCCCTCCTGGGCTTGGTCTTTCCTCTGTGTTGGTCTCCAAAGTCACTCTGTATCTTTCACTTCTTCTATCTTATTCTGTTATTATTTTTACCCAATTCTTGTTAGCCTGATAGTGGGGGCTGGGACAGAGGGTGTACTCCTATGTTCTAATTAAGACTTAGTCTTAGGTACTGAGTTTCTGGATCCGGGCACATTCACATATGTCTCTCCTCTTGAAGTGGTATTGGGTAGATGAAATATTTCTAGACATCCCCTTGATTAGAAACTTTTTTTCACTTTCCATCCTCCATTACAATTGGTTTCTATCAGTGCCCTAAAGTGGCCTTTGTTCTTTCATTTTTCTGTGAAGAAGAAGGCATGTGGTCTACAGGTTAAATTGTGAAGAAAAGTCTATTTGAATATTGTTACTGATAGCTGTTTTGCTCTCTCTACTAACAATACAAGAAAAAAATCTCTAAAGGTTCTTTCCCATAGTCCCTGTGAGTACCAAGTGGGATTTATGGGGAAAAGGCCTATAAGAGTACATGCAGACTGCCTTCTCTCTGTGGCCTCAAGGGCTTTATATCCCATGCTTATTTCAGAAGATTCAGCTTTATCTACTTATGGGCTTATATATAGCCAGTGATGCCTGCCTTACATAAACAAAGGTTCTGGTCCTGTTGCTCCCTCCAGGTGACTGTCTTTCTTTAAATTTATTATTATATGGTTGCTGTGAGATGTGAGTTTTTTGGTAAGCTTCAAAATATTCATTTGAAGTTTCTCCATTTTTTTTTTGTTGTTATAAGCACATACTCTTTATATCACTTTGCTTGTCTGAGCTTAATTTTCTTATTGTGTTCATGAATTGTCTTTTAAAAAAATTATTGTACTTGGCTAAGTTGATACCTTAGTAACATTAAAATTATTTAGTAGACAATCAAGAAAAGAGAGGTGAAAAGAAGAGGAATTGGGGATGCCAGTATGGCTCAGTGGGTTGAGCGCTCATTTGCAGCCCCAGGATCCAGGGATCGAGTCCCGACCACAGGCCATGCAGACCCACATGCTGAACTGGGGTGTGGCCCCAGTTCAGTTCTCACCAGGGCAAGCTCCATTCAGAGGCCCTCTGCCCAGTCCCTGCTCTGCACACCCCTGAGCCCACCTGTGAAATGTAACTATGTAAAAAACCAATGATGTGAAACTATGGAGACTGCTTTGGGTCCTCCCACTTCTCTCTGTCTCTCTCTGTCAAAAACAATAAAAATAAATCTTTAAAAAATAGAAGAGAAATTGGGGTGCTTTATAGAGCCTGAGAAGAGAATCTAAGATTAAACTTTCAATATTTTTTAATTGTGAGTGAACGGAATTTCCACCAGTGACTATAAAATACTTTATTCTCATTATGTTATAATGAATTATAATAATTTATTACACTGTGACCAGTTATTAACGATAACCTTGTGTTGCCAGTAAAGGTTAACTGATGCCTGTTCCCTTTTAAATTGTAAAAGGAACTGAATGAGTCATGTGCACGAGAGGTAAATTCCTCATCCATATAATTCATTTAGCATCATTCTTCCCTCATAGGATACTGTATTTAGAAACAGAGATCCTGGTCACCTTGAGAGAAAATGTTGGAGGCTTTCATTATTGTCCTCAGGCATTTTCTATTTTTACAGTTTAACCCAACATTTGTCTGACATTAAACTGGGACACCAGCCCTCTGATTGTCTTGCTTAGCATCCAAATTTTCCTCTTCTGTGTACCAAAGAGCAATTGTGAATTTAACCAACAACTGCCTACACATTAGCATTACACAAAGTAATCAAATGCAGGGATAATGATCACTTTCAATTGTGGTCTAATTTAACTTTTAGCAATATGTGATTGAAAACAAATCAAGATATGATAAACTACCTCTCTATCATGTTGTGTTATATATCTTTATCTTTACATATATTTCTATTTCTATCTCTATCATCTATCATCTACCTATTTCTAATATATCATCTATATAGATATATATCTATATCTGTATCTATATCTATATCTATATCTAATCTATAATCTGTCTGTACCTAGCTCTGGTATAGAACCATATGCCCCCGTTTTGTTGACATCCAGGGAGTAAAGTCTTAGTTTCAGAAGACGTGTTGCAGATTTTTTAGCCTCAAAAGTAGTATTTAGAGTACTGGAGTTAGTTGATCAATTCATAACCCACTTTTCTTCTTCTGTTTCTCTGAATTTTTTTTTCTATATCCCAGTAATTTTAAAACCTAAATATCATTATCTCTGTAATGTACTTAATAAAATGTAATTAATTTTAGGATACAGGAATCTAGCAAGTTTATTGAATACATGGTTGTTAGTCAAGACTTTGCCTCTAATATTGTCTCCTTCAGTTGTGTATGTTTGTGTGTGTGTGTGTGATATTACATACATGTTTTAGTTGCTCTTAATCTGTGAACAAATGGAAAGTTCTTTTAAGGGTGATAAATGTTAGGAGACTAAAAACAAACCCTTACTATATCAGCATTACTGAGTTTGTACATGCTTACAGCCTTCTTACAAAGCGGACGAGACAGAAGATCTGAAAGAGATTTGCCTAAGGTGCCTGAGATATTCCCCAGTTAATACAGTTGCCTTCTGAAGTCTGAAAGTATGGCAGGGTAGCTGAAATATAATAAATGCCTCTAAAGTATGCCAGACCTTCAATGAAAAGTGTTGTAGTTTCCTACCAACAAGAGGGAAAGGTAAAGCAACCTAAAATAAATGCATTTCTTAAATACATGCTAGACTTTTACCAAGTACTTTTCTAATACCCTCTGAAGGCTGAAGGCTGGAGATGGAAGACAAAGCTGAAAAAAATACCTAGGTGACACTCTACACCAAGCTTATCTAACCTGTGGCCCACAGACTGCGTGTGGCCCAGAACAGTTTTGAATGTGGCCCACTACAAATTTGTAAACTTTCTTAAAATATTGTAAGATTTCTCTTTTTAGCTCATCAGCTATTGTTGGTGTTAGTATATTTAATGTGTGGGCCAAGACAATTCTTCTTCCGACATAGCCCAGGGAAGCCCAAAGGTTGGACACTCCTGCTCTATAATTTCATTGAATACAGTGCTACTCGCCAAAGAAGGCAGGAAGCAGGGCTGGAAGAGGTGGATCAATCCCTCAGAGAGACTTCAGCCTTCTATTGAGTGTACTGCAATGATCCCCTGAAGACTTGAGCAGTACAGCAGGCTGAAGGGAGATCTGCAGGGCAATAAAATGTGATTCTGGGACAGGAGAACAAAGAGAACTCCTCACAGAATTAAAAATAAAAACATACTCTTTATCCATACTCCAAACACTGGAAACCAGTGAAGTAAATTTCAGTACAGTTTAAACTCTAACTTTAATCCAGTGACCTGATTATGGTTGGGTTTTTTTTTCTGATAGTAAATATTATTATTATTATGGGTTACAGAATTCTTTACTATAAAAGCTATGTTTTCAAGGACATTTAAACACATGAAAAATACATTAAGTAATCCATGGTTAAAAGATAAAAGTCAATACAAGCAAACAGACATAACCTAGATGACAGAATGATCAGAGAAGGAACTTTATAATAACTGTGGTGATGACATAAAAGGATCTAATGGAAAAAGCTGATAACATGCATGAAGGGATCAGAAATATCAGCACATAAATAAAAATTATGAAAAAAAAAGTTGAATAAGAATGGTAGAAAAGAAAAAGACAGTATCAGAAATGAAAAACATTATTCAGTAGGCTTAAGAGCAGATAAGTACATCAAAAACAAAGTTGAGTAAACTTGAACAGACCACTGAATGTTATCTAAAATAAAACACCAATGGGGAAGCTGGGATGGCTCAGTGAGTTAAGTGCTCACTTTGCAGCCCCATGGAGCGAGGATTGAATCCCAGCCTTGGCCCGTGTGGACCCATATGCTGAGCTGGGGAGTGCCCCCAGTTCAGTTCTCACTGTGGTGAGACCCTGGCCCATTTCCTGTCCTGTGCAGCCCCGCACCCACTTGTGGAATAAAATTATGTGGAAAAACCATTGATGTGCAACTATGGAGACTGTTCTGGGCCCTCCCCCTTCTCTCTGTCTCTCTCTCTGTCAAAAACAATAAAAATAAATATAAAAATAAAATAAATAAATAAATAAATAAATAAAATAAAACACCAAGAAAATGAAAGCAACAAATAAAATGCCTGATGTCAGACTATGTCAAATATTCTAAAGTAGGTGTCATTGAAGCCCAAGAAAGTAAAGATAAATAGAATAGGCCAGATTAAATAATTGAAAGAAAATGGAGAACTTCCAAAAAGTGGTTAAAGATATCAAGCTAAAAATCTAAGGAGCTCAGTGAAGTCCAGGTAGAGACAAATAAAAGAAAATACTAGGAATGTCATAGTCAAATTGCTGAAAATAAAGATATAAAGCATAAAATAGTGACAGAGAGAATAAAAATACATTACACATGGAGGAAATGATACAAATGATGAATAACTTTGTATCAAAGATGTGCTGTCTTAAAATGCTGGAGAAAAGACAACTTAGATTTAATATTCAGTAGACTGCACCATGAAAATATACTCCATCAATATCAAAGAACTGAAAACAAAACATATGTTCTTTACTTATGATGATATTAAATTAGAAGACATTTACAATAGGTATTGATGAAATCCATATGTGAAAATTTAAAAACATGTTTGTAAGAAACCGTGACTCAAAAATTAGGAGAGAATTCAGAAGGTATTTTGAACTGAAGGATAAGGTAAAGGTAACATTTTTTTGTGGGTTGCAAATAAGCAATGATTAATGAAAACTTGTCATATTAATAAACTTATTTTTAATATAGGTGTCTCATGTTCGAATGACAATTACCTAAATTTCAAAATAAGAAGCTGGTGGATAGCAAAGCAACTTAAACCTAAAGAGAGGGGATCATAAAAATAGGGGTGAAAAGCAGTGACATAAAAAAATGGAGAAACAATTTTTAAAAATCAAGTTAAACATTTGACAATAAGAACATTTTGAGACGCTCTAGATTAAAATTACACTTACCAGAGTCAGTTAACAGCTGCAGGGTAAAACGAATAAAAGATTGCTCACACTCAGGGCATACTGGAATTATTGAATTAACTTCCAGGTGGCTATTTTTATGAGATTATCTGAGAAGAGAGAAGAGCCGGGCACCTTCACAACCCAGAAGCCTCTGCTTCTGGTTTACATGTGAGCTTTACAGAGTCTAGCGCAGTCTTACTCTGCCCATCCCGGAGTTAGCCTGTTCACCTTCTCCCATCCCCTTTGTCTATAGCTGATGTGAAATTTTCTAGAATGGACTACATCTTTCTCCTGTACTTTACGGATAAAACCAGATGGTGGATATGTTTGTCTTTTCTACCTAGCTAAGCTGCAGGTGGTTTAGACTCCATGCTCCCAGAGCAGTTTTTTCTTCCTACCAGTGGCCTAATAAACCCTTTCTTTTTAAAAAAAAATTCAATTTTCAGCTGTGAAAGTTAAAATTTTAGTGTGCTGGTACAACCACAGCACACTATAAATCTCAAATACATTTTCATTGGGTGAGAGAATTTAGATACAAAAAAAAAAAAAATACTTGCCATGCAATGGCATTATATGAATTTGAAGAACAGGTAAACTAATCTATGGTGATAGTAATCAGAAAGTGGTCACCTCTGAGTGAGAAATTTTCTAGCAATGGACACAAGAGAATTTTCTGAGGTGGTGAGAATGTGCTTTATCATCTCTTGTGTGGAAGATACATATGTTTGTTCAAGTATTAAAACTTATTGGCTGGGACCCTAAGGTCTTTGCATTTTATATTATGGAAATTATACTTTAAAAAAATAAAGGGTGTTTTTCATCAATTCTACTTTACTTTCTACCATTATATTACATTTTTAGCCTCATCGTAATTAATATTCTTATGCTTTATTTTTCATTAATATTTCTCAACGTGTGTGTTATAGAGTGTGTGAGTTCCGTAGAATTGATATGGAGGCAATGAAGATAATAATATTTCTAGTATAAAATTTCCAAAACTGTGGTTGATACTTGCTCTCTATGGTCTGAAAGTTTGTTTCCTCCCAAAGTTCATATGTTGAAATTATAACTCTCAAAGGTGATGGCATTGGGAGGTGGGGTCTTTAGAAAATGCTTAAATCATGGATGGGATTAGTACCTTAAAAATAAGAGGCTCCAGAGAGATAAATGTCCCTTCCTCCCTGTGAAGACACTGAGAGGTTAGCAGTCCACAACTTGGAAGAGGGCCTTCATTAGAGCCCCACCACGCCTGCGCCCTGATCTCAGACTTTCAGCCTCCAGACTAAGAAATGAATTGGTGTTGTTTATAAGCCACCTGGTATGTAGTATTTTCTTATTATATAGGAGCCCAAATGGACTAACATCTCTCTCTGCTGTACTCAGTTTTCTCTGACAAGGTCATTATTAGACACATGATATGAATCTTCTCAGTAATGTTTGATGTATATTAAGAAAGGAGTTAGAACTCATGCCTGGTTGAGTTTTTCTTTTCCGTTACTCCTTAAAATTACCACAGTACTATAATAATATTAGTTAATTTTCTTAAATAAATTAAATTTAATTAATAGCATATGCACATATTAATAGAAATTCAAGTCTCAGTTGGTTCTGGCTTTTTATTCAATATGTACAGATGAAAAGAGGAAAAAAATATATCTAGCCCTGTTTTTAACAGTTGTAAAGGTCCTGTTTTTCTATATGAATGATAATAATCTCACTGAACTGAAAACTATTGTTCTCATTCTCCTCACAGCTGACAGATGATATAGTAGAGACAGTCCTAATTACCTGGTAGTCTGTGAATAAACAAGGGAAAGATCAGTAGTATGGTGATTTAATCACTGAATAAAATTAGTGTGAAACCCATTAATTTCCTTTTATACACAAACTACCATAAAAAAAGCTCTTTAAACTGATTTCAGCATTATCACTACTATTTAGAATTTTTAAATAATATTATCTCATAGCATTTTCTTCCAGTAACAAAACTATTGAACGTTTCCGTGCTGGAAATGTTATTGAGAAGCTGTTTAAAATACTGAAGCATTACAAAAAATCAATTTAATTGAAGTATAGTGCACTTCTTTTAAGTATACATTTTGATGAGTTTTGACAAATTTATACACCCATGAAAGAAGCACACAAGCAAGAATCAGAACAGTTCTATCATCCCCATGCCTAACTCAGTCAATTCCACCCTTACCTCAGCCCAGGCAACCACTTATGTGCTTTCTGTTCCTGTAGATAATTTTCATATTTTAATCTTATTTTTTCTCACTTAGTAAGACCTTCTTCCAATGATGTTATCCAAAGTTAAACCTGAGATCCAAATAAACTATCTCTTACTTTTTATTAGAAATTACTGACTGCTTACTTCTTTCTTCCATTCATCTAGCAGTTTCATGAGGCCCCATTATAACATTGCAATTGAATTAATAAATGTTCAATTACAAATTGGTTTCACTATATAGGTCACACAATAATTATGTGACAATTATGTGTTGAGTGTGTGACAAGTTTTAGTCACTGTGGCAGACACTGATGTACAAAGTTAGGATATTTTATAATATATATATATATATATATTCATTCTTTCTACTAAAGGACATGAAGCATAGATGGCAATTATAACTTTGGGTGATGTGTGAGTATAGAATCTTATGGGAATGCACGTAGATATTTGCAATAGAGTCTTGGGGCTTATAGGTTTTTTTGAAGGAAATGACATCTCACCTGAGACCTGAAAAAAGTACAAGAATTTGCAGGTAAAGATGGCAGGAAAATAATTTCAATCAGAATAAAGAGCCTGAGCAATAGCTAAGAGCTGACATTTAGATGAAGAGCAAAGGTAAGGTAAAGAGCAGAGCTCTTGAAATTTGCCTTGTGAAATTTGTACTAAGAGTAACAGGAAGCCACAAAAAGTATTGAAGAAATGATGA
>PVKE010029632.1:0-20085 GCA_004027555.1 Craseonycteris thonglongyai | reverse complement strand
AGTGCATAGTTATTTCTATTTTACTTTTTGACAGATAGAGAGAGAGACAGAGACAGAGACAGTTAGAGAACCGAACTGTGGGAACTCCGCAGTTCAGCACGTGGGTCCTGCCTGGGCCGGAGCCGGGATTCGATCCTCGGTCCTCATGGCCTCAAAGCGAGCGCTCAACCCGCTGAGCCGTCCCGGCTTTCCCCCCAGTTCAGTTCTTGCTGGGACCTATGTGGGAGGCTCCTGGCCCAGTTCCTGCCCTGCGCAGCCCTGTGCTCACCTGTGGAGTGAAACTATATGGAAAACTAATGTCAACTATGGAGACTGCTCTGGGCCCTCCCCTTTCTCTCTGTCTCTCTCTGTCTCTGTTTCTCTCTGTCAAAAATCAATAAAATAAATCTTAAAAAAAAAAGAAAATTTCAAAAAATATCAAACAATATAGGTCATAAAACTCTCCTTTTCTGAGCACAATTAGAACTCTATAAGAAAAAGACAGCCCTGAACTACTATATGTTTGAAAGCGAAACAATAGTTCACGACTAAAATAAATCATAGTTAGAAATTATATATTTATAAAGGAATAATAATGAAAATAGTTTGGTACTAAAACAGACCAAAAAGGACACTTAAGGTCTCAAATGCTTATCTAAGAAAAATGAAAATTAATGAGTTAAAATTACATTTTATAATGTTGAAAAAAGTACAACAGAATAAGCCACAACAATAACTAAAACAGAAAACATAAGCAAAAAGGATGAAAAAAGCCAAAATCTGGTCCTTTGAAAAGGCAGGAATATTTTATAAAATAAGTAGACTGCTGCCAATGTGCAATGAATGTTACGTAATAATAGCTGTAATGATTGAGAGATGATGCTACTGAGCCATCATCTCAGTTTTCTGGATTTACAGTATAGTTAGTTTTTGCTGGTTCAAGTCCCTGGCATTTAACCACACAATAAAACAGATAATCAGTCCATAAATGGTAGCCTTTACAAATAATCATGGGTATATATTGTTGCTTGGTTTAATTGTTTGCATAATGATTTTTTTTAATTACTTCATTTACTTGATAAACTGAAATGGCTATAGGGCTTCATTCCAGCCTAAAGGTACATGATATGCATTTGTAAGTGTGGAATTAGATAGTTCTTAAAGACAAATTTGCTAGTGCTGCATTGCGGGTCCAGCATCATAAATACTAAAGTGTTTTCTTTCTATGCTTCCTCTATCTGTGATATTACTAAGTGCAGCATCTTGACATTGAAATGTAGTCTCCATATGAAAATGTGTAACCGAAAACTGGTATCTTGATAGTCTTTCTTATTATGGAAATCTTTCATAACAAAGAGTGTTTTTATTCTCTTAATATCTTAATATTTAAAATTCTAATCACTTAAAATCTTAACAATTTAGCTGTTGGTTTTCAAAACAATTTACTGATTACTTTTCAGGTCAGTGACTCATTTAAAAGAATTTTCAAATGAACCTGGCTTTTGAGAGAAAGGTGCTTACTTTTTTTTTTTTAATTTTTTTTAAAATTGTTTTTGACAGAGAGAGAGAGAGAGAGAGAGAGAGAGAGAGAGAGAGAGAGAGATACAGAGACAGAGAGAGAACTGAACTGGGAGAACTCCCCAGTTCAGCATATGGGTCTGCATGGGCCGAGGCCAGGATTCGATCCTTGGTCCCCAGCGCTGCAAAGTGAGCGCTTAACCCACTAAGCCATCCTGGCTTCCCCAAGGTGCTTATTTTTAAACAAAAGTTTTGATGAGAGTTTTACAAGTTGGTTAGTTCTTATTTTATTTATAGATTAGGTTCATATAAGTATGTAAATTTCAAATTATGTGAAATTTACTCCAATCAAAGTACTATATTTTCTCCAACTAAGAATAATTTGCTATGGAAACCTGTGTTAATTTGCTTTGTGGATGCAGTCACAGATCAGGTGTGTGTAAAATGAAAACTTAAAATTTGTGCAATTAAATTTAAAAATTGGAAATATTGGGAAGCTGGGATGGCTTAGTGGGTTAGGTGCTCGCTTCGCAGCCCTGGGGTTTGAGGATCGAATCCTGGCCCCAACCCATGCAGACCCCTATGCTGACCTGGGGTGTGCCCCCAGTTCAGTTCTTGCTGGGGCCTATGTGGGAGGCTCCAGTGCCAGTTTCTGTCCTGCGCAGCCCCGTGCCCACCTGTGGAGTGAAACTATATGGAAAACTAATGCTGTCAACTATGGAGACTGCTCTGGGTCCTCCCCCTTTCCCCTCTCTCTCTCTGTCAAAAAACAATAAAAAAATTTAAAAACAAATATTTCAGTTTTGGTCAGTATTTTACTTTTACAAACTGAAATGAACATCTTTACATATATATCCTCTTTTAAACATGTGTGATAATTTCTCTAGGGTATATATCTAGAAGTAGAAATGTTGAGTTACATAGTATATTCATGTAAACCTTAATATCTATTATTTACTATTGCTAAAGTATTATGCCCAAATAGTTAAAAATTAAATGGGCATTATAAAGAGTATATCATAAAAATTGCAGTTTCTTTTTCTACCTTCTTTTCTACTTCTCTTTGGAAGCCACCACTTTCAACTGCTTTAAAAGTTGATTCTTATATTTACTTCAATGAAATATAACACACACACATACTGGCATTGCTTGATTATTAATCCTAGAGATCTATTGTTTTCCTGCTTTGTGACATAAAGACTTTTAATTTATTTTCATCTTCTCATTTCTTTCTTCTACTCTTCTATACAATTTTGTATCTCAGTTTTTGATTATTAAATTTCTATTTGTGTCTGTATCTTTTGACTACTTTCTAAGGTTACTAATTGCTTTATTTCTCATTTTCATTCATTTATTTTCTTTGAAAAATTGGCTAAAGCTTTCCTGTAGTTCCAAAATCTCCATATAAGGTATCTCAATATCATTTTCATCAGGCCTAAACTTTAAGACATCTTATTTGTTCCATTTCCCCCTTGAAAACATCAACACTGGCCATATCTGGTATCCTGCCAGTCTGAATTGGTTGCATTCATTCTCTGCTTTGATGTTCACCACAGGGCTTCATTTCAGCAATTCCAAAAATGATGACAAAGGAAAGTTTCAAGACAACTTCCCTTTGTCACCATTTTTGGAATTCTCTTCTTTCCTTTGATCTTCTTTCTGCAGCTGGACAAAGAAAAGGGGAGAAAAAGGGCCCCACCTCAGTATGAACTCTTTACCACCTCTTCCTGTGTTGATACCCTTCAAACTGGTACCTCTCTATATTTCCAGAGAACAAACACTTCTTTCTCTGGGTCTAATTACTAGCTGTACAGTCTTACAAACAATCCCCTTGTTTTAACCGGTTCTCTGCATCACTGCCTCAAATTCTTGAGCCTTTCTAGGGTTCTGAGGGCCAAGGCAGCTTGCTCCTCTTTGCTGCTCCCAGTATAGGCAAAGATGTAGCTGATGTTTCTGTTTCTTGTTCTCTTTGTTGCTTGAGGAGATTTTCAAATTGGGAAGCAGTCAGAAATATCTTCCCTTCTACCATGGTATATTGGTTCTTCCAAGGACCCATAAATTAGACATTCATATTTTCAATAACTACTGTGGCAGTAATTGTTGAAAACAAGTTAGAAACTTGACTGAGACATCACTAAATTGGACAGGGATTATATGGAAAAAAAAAAAGAAAAATAAAAAAAGAAGAAGAAAGAAAGAAAGAAAAAAGAAAAACTAGATTAAATTTCTGTGTCAGCAAGCTAAAGACTTAATGTTGTGGGGAAACCAGGATGGCTCAGTGGGTTAAGCACTTGCTTTGCAGCCCCTGGGACTGAGAATTGAATCCCAGTCCAGGCCAGTGTGGACCCACATGCTGAACTGGGGTGTGCTTCCCATACAGGAGGCCCCCAGCTGGGTTCTTGCCCCTTGGTTTGGCCCCTGGCTCAAGGGCATGCATTCCATGCAGGAGGCCCCCAGCCCAGTTCCTGCCCTGCACAGCCTCCGCCCACCTGTGCGGAACAAATCATGTTGAAAACTGATGTTGTATGACTATGGAGACTGCTCTGGGCACCCCCTCCCCCACTTCTTTCTGTCTCTGTCTCTCTGTCTCTGTCAAAAACAAAATCTTAAAAAAGAAGTCTTAATGGTGGAAAATTAAAATGAGTGTAGAAAATAAAGAAAAGGGTAAACACTTGTTAAGATATCAAAGATATTTATGATTTCTTTTTCAAATTTAAGTGCTTACAGGGGAACTACCAATGTGAAACAAGTTTACTGTATGATATGACCCCAATCTAACATCACAAGTTAATCTTTCATTACTTTCTTACACATGCTTCCTGTTTAAACCAAAAAGAATCCGTCAGGTTCCTAGAGTATATCTGTATTTTATATTTTCTTGTTATGTAAAAACATACACTACTCTCTCTGCATAGAAAAATGATTTTCAACCTTGAATTGTGAATATCAGATGGGGATGTTGAGAAATAAATATTTTTCTAGTTATCTGGTATTCACTGAGAATTAAAAATCACTGGTCTGGAATGTCCTCACTTCTTTTTCTCTTCTGCTCTCAGGCTTCTCTGTAGCCAAATTCTACTCACTGTTTCTGGTCATCTCAAGGACAACCTCAAACTTACCTGCCTTTCTGCACCCTCCATTGCCCTATCTCGATATTGCTTCGTCTTCCACTGATCCTCTGTAGCCTTTTATTTGTATACTTCTTAGGGCACATATTATATTGTTGCATATGGAGGAGTTATACTTATTACTCACTTTTGTCATCCCTAGACTGTAAATCCCTGGAAAGACTGAGCCTTTGTTTATTCATATTTATATCTCTAAAACATCTAGCACACAGGGACTTGCATAAAAGTAGGTGCTCAATAAACAATTGTTACATTGAATAATTCAAAACCTTTTGATGATGTGCTTGCTTTTAACAGAGAAATGAAATTATTAGTTTATGGGATATGATAATAAGGGTGTAATCAGTGGCAGGTCAAATTAATCATTCCTCCATGTTTTGAGTGTGTGGTTTAAAATATTGAAAGTCTGGTTAGCTACAATGTTTCTATCACAAAGACAAAGTATTATACAATCTTCAAGAGTTTAAGTTTACAACATCTGTTTCCTATGTCAAAAACAACTGTGAAATTAGAACGACCTTTAATAATTACAGATCTCTATGCCCACCCGTTAGAGACCCCATTAAATAATATTTGTATGACTAAAAAATTGCACAGCATAAGTAACAGGAGGGGATCCCAGGATGGCTCAGGGGGTTGTGCGCTCGGTTTGTGGCCACCGCAGCCATGAGGTCTGCTGATCTAGTCCCAGTCCCAGCCCTAGTCTCAGCCCTGGCCCGTGTGGACCAGTATGCTGAATGGGGAGCGCTGCCTTTGTGGGAGGCCTCCAGTTCAGTTCCCATCTGAAGCGTACTTCCTATGCGGGCCCTGGCCTGGTTCCTGTCTTGCGCGGCTCCACATTCACCCATGTGGAATGCAACTATGATGAAAACTGATATGTGGATGGCTGTGGACACTGCTCTGCCCACCCTCCCCAGTCTCTCTCTCTCTGTCAAACAATAAAAAATAAATCTTAAAACAAACAAACAAAACATAGGGAACATAGGAAATAATAGTGCATTATATCAAAGCAGCACTACTTATTATTTAAACTTCTTGAGTCCGTCAGTCTTTGCCTGGTGAATTCACTCAGGCTGATGGTACATTAAAAACTTCCTGCATCAGAGAACTAGATTTTGGCCTCTGTTGGAAGAATGCTTGGCTGCTATAATGGTCATGCTTTTTTTGATTAGCAGTCAAAAAATTAGTCTTATAGTATCAAAAGAAAAATAAGGACAGTTACAACCCAAAATAACAATGACCAGTGTTCTCCATCTTTATTGTTTCTCTAACCCTTGTTGTTTCTGGGCCCTCAGCACTCCATCCACCACGTGCTACAGAGGGTGCACCTGAGTCCAGAGTTGAATCAATTCTACTTTACTGTTTGGTGTTGATGGAGACCAAAACCAAATCAGACATTTTCCCTCAAGGAGTTTATATAACATGTGGTGTATGTAGACAGAATAACTCTTTGTAGGACACATTCTGTAATGGATACTGCTTCTCTGGTCCACCTACTCTAGAGGCCAAAATTTGAATAAAATGGTCAAAAGAGGTCTATCCAGTTTATTTATCTATCATAACTCCTAAGGGCTTTATTTTATCTCAGGATTTAATGATGACAAAAATAAAAATAATACTAACAATAATAATTGTAATAATGTAAAGCTTATGTGAGCATTACATTGGAATAAACTACAGTAAGTTTACTATGCAGTAAACTTATACACATATATGTGACTGGAATCTTTTTCATAATCCCTCTCTGTTTACTAAGGAGAGTAAGACTTTAGTGTTGTTAAGATAAGTATTAGATACTTGTCTTGGCTATCTTTGTGTAATAAACCACCCCAATTTAGTGGCTTAAAACAATAAGTACTTATTTTCCTCATGAGTCTGTGATTTTGGCAGGGTGCAGTGGGGACGGTCATTTCTGCTTTATCAGGAATCATCTGGGGTGGCTTGCATAACTCAGTGGCAGGGATTAGAATCATCTGAAGATACACTCACTCTCTTATCTGACAGTTGAAGTTGCCTGTCTGGGAACTCAGCTGGGGCTCTTGGTCAGATGGTTCATTTACACATGGTCTCTCCATGTGGCTGCTTGGCTTCCTCACAGAATGGTGGCTGGGTTCAAAGAGAGAGCATTCCAAGAGGGCCAAGGGCAAAGCAGAAGTTCATATCATCGTTATGACCTAGGCTGGGAAGCCACATAGCATCACTCCCACCATATGCTTTCTTTTTCTTTTTTTTTTTTTAAGAATTTATTTTATTGTTTTTGACAGAGATAGTTAGAGACAGATAGAGACAGAGAGATGGGGAGGGCCCAGAGCAGTTTCCATAGTTGAACATCATCAGTTTTGGACACAGTTTCATTCCACACAGGTGGGCAGGGGCCGGGCAGGGCAGTAACTGGGCTGGGGGCCTCCCACATGGGAGGCATGCCTTCTCAGTATCTTGAGCCAGGGGCCAAACTGGGGGACGAGAACTGAACTGGGGGTCTCCCAAATGGGAAGCACACCTCAGTTCAGCATATGGGTCTGCATGGGCTGGGGGTGGGATTCCATCCTTGGTCTCTGGGCTATAAAGTGAGCACTTAACCCGCTGAGCTGTCTTGGCTTCCCCACCACCATACTCTCTTGGTTGATGAAGTAGTCACAGCTGTCCACTCAGATTCAAGAGAAGGGCTATTCCTTGATTAGAGGAATGTCAGTGTCTTTCTGTAATAGGATTTGTGTAAAAGTGTACAAAAGTTTGAACATGAAAATCAATGTTGAAGACTTGGGGGCCATTATTAGCACATTGATGAGTCCCAGAGAGTAGATGGGATTGCTTAAGAAAAAGATGTGCACCAAGAACAGAACCTAAAGTACAACATATTATAAGAGGTGGCCTTGTGGGATGAAATATATTGTGATGGAAATCTTTGGAAACTACAGTCTGTCACAATCTGCCACAGTGATGATGGAAATTGAAGAAGCCTAAAGAGCTAAACTTCTCTCCATTGTAGGTTTAATAGGGAGAGGACTGTGGAGGGTGAGGTGACTAAAATTGGTACAGAGGAAGAACAAGGAAAGACAGGTCAGCTGCTGTGGGAAGAGAAATCTGAGAAGATTTATGACATTTTCAAAGAGAATTTAGAAGAAGTTTTGCCCTGGAATTGAATTTTTATATTTTGGAATAGCAAAGATGTATTTTAATTGCCTTAAAGAAATCTGCAGGGACAGGGACAGAATGGTACAAGGTCCCCAGTCATAGCCAGCATATATATAATTATACCAAAAATATGAGTGCTGTCCAGAAAGTACCAGCCAAGTAACCATTCTCATAATATTGACAACAAATGAATTTTTTTTTCTGGACAGTCCTCTTATACCTGTATATACAAATACTATGCAATATAGTTCTGCTGTAAATTTCCAAATACAACTCATTGTCAATTAGACTTAGATCAATGAACATTTGACAGGCACCTAGAATGTTCAGGCAATGTTAGTTGCCAGGGTCATAAAGATGAATAAACCATAACTCCTGTTCTAAATTGAGTGGGATGAGCAGATTTATACATTGTAAATTTCAGTTAAAACCCTTGAAGATTAAAGTTATAATTGGAGTCTAAAATCAAAATTCCAAAGTCTGCATAAGTTACTTATGTCTCTAAGCCTCAGTTTCATCATCTGTAAAATGGAGACGTAATATTTCTTACCTCAGAGAGCTATTGGGAGGACTAAATGAGACAATGCATGTAAAATACTTAGCATAATGCCCAACACATGGAAAGTCCTTATAAAATGAATTATTATTTTAATATAGTAAAAATGATAAAAGTTAAGATACACACAAAATTCCGTGAGGACACAGAAGATGGGGAAACTCAGAGGTCTGAACTAGTCCATATGTAAGACCAATGCAAGATAAAAATGTGACATACTTGTTTAAAATTGTCATGAATTAAAGAAGATGATATCAGAGCATTAAATCAAGCATGGAACCCTTCTAAGCCTGGGACCTCATGTGACTTACCTAGGTCACATGCTGGTGAAACTGGTTCTGCCCCTATGGGTAACTTTGAGAAAATTAGAAAATGGTACCCTTTCTACCAGGTAGTTTCTGCCCTACTTGTCTCCTCAGCCAGGCACTTTAGTGCAGTACATAAAATGTACAACTATACACAGTAAAGCTAAACACGTATCCCTACCAAAAGTTTCAGAGCAGGCTTCTTGGAAGGTATGATGAATGACTCCTGTCTTAAATGTGAATAAGGCTTAGCCAACAACAACAACAACAACAACAACAACAACAACAACAACAAAAGGTGGAAAGATAAGCAGCGAAGACAGAGGTATGAAACAGCATGATAAGAGGGGGAAATTACCAAAAATTCTGTACTACCAGAACACAAAGTACAAAGATTAGAATGATTAAAAAATGAGTTGATAGCAATGGGTTAAGAAAGCTTTATGTCATGCCAAATAGTCTAGGTTTAACCTGAAGGCAGTGGAGATCCCTGATGGATTTTAAGCAGAGGGTTGACATGTTCAGATATGGAATTTGGATAGATTGCCAAGGCTTTGATGACCTTAATGGAGGCAAGTCTGGACACAGAAAGGGAAGTTATTTAGCTACTGCAATATTCTAGGTTACAAAAGATAAGGCTTGAGTTAAAGCATCAGTAACAAGGATACGATGGAAAAGTCAGATTTGGGAAATGTTTAGGTTGTGAGCAATAATGATAGGTTGTGAGCAAAATGTGAACAAGAGGTATTACTGAAGATGATACCTATATTTTTTGCCTTGGGTAACTACCATGATGAATAGTGAAGTTGCTAATTGACCTTAGAAATATGAGAGGAAGGATGTGTTTTGGGTGGGGGGAGAGTGGGATAAACGTATCTTTAAGTAATCATGTTTTGAAGGGCTTAGGTAACACACAGATGAATTAACGTAAAAATCTGAACATGAGGGTCAATGCTAAAGATTTGGGAGATAATAAACTTACTGATGGTAGTTAAGGTCCAGAGAGGAGATGGAATTGCTTCAGAAAATATATCCAAGGGAAGATGTGGAATCATAAAATGCAAGAGCGTTTAAGGTATAGGCCTGGGAAGAATTCATGGAGGCAAATGAGAAGGATAGGTAGAAGAGAAAAAGCAGAGGCAGGAGGGATTCAAGTTTTAGAAGCCCAGGAATTAAAAAAATTTTTTAAATCTGGAGGACTTCTGGTTGAAAATGGTGGCATAATAGTTGGCATTGTCCTTTTCTCTTCTAAAAACCATGTAAAGGGAACAAAGTGAATGAGAAAGTAAAAAAACATAAACCAGGCGACCGCTAAAACTCCAAAGCACAAAATAGGTGAAAATTCTGACAAAAGCTTTAGAAATTAAGTGAAGTTATTTGTAGGTGGAATCAGAACAAATCACTATGAACAATTTGAAAGAGCCAGCAAAGTAAGCTTCTCCAAGGCTATAGGCATAGCCTGTGGAGCAAAATCTGAATAACTTGTTTGAGAATGGAGTGCTTGTTGATTGCGTGAAACCATTTGTAGGACAAGTTGCTATAATACAACTGGGAATGTTGGATCAAAATGCATGAGCCTTGGAAATTGTGAGACTGTCCTCCACAGGCAGATTCATTTACACACTGACCAGTAATGTATAAAAATGTCTATTTCTTTATGTTCTTGTCGAGATGTGATGTTACACTTTCTGACCTTTGCTAAACTTAAAGGTGAAAATTGATATTTCATTGTATCTATATATGTTTCTCTTCTTGTGAGAAACTCTGTGTATCTTTTCATATTATAGTCAAAGAGCCCTGTTGCCATATTATTTTTATAATTCTAATTTGGAGAAACTTTTACTATATAAGGGAAATTAATCATTTGTCCATGTATAATTTGCAACTGTTGTTCAGTGTTGCTCTTTTTAAAACTTCTGCACAGCAAAAGAAACTATCAACAAAGAAAAGAGGCAACCAACCAAATGAGAGAAAAATTTGCAAACAGTGTCTATGATAAAGGGCTAATATCTAAAATATATAAACAACTCATACAACTCAACAACAAAAACACAAATGATCCAATTGAAAAATGTGCAGAAGACCTGAATAGACACTTCTCCAATGAAGACATATAAATGGCCAACAGATATACAAAAAATGCTTAACTTCACTAGCTATTAGGGAAATATAAATTAAAACCACAATGAGCTACTACCTCACCCCTGTTAGAATGGCTATAATCAACAAGACAAGGAATAACAAGTGCTGGAGAGGGTGTGGAGAAAAAGTAACACCCATACACTGCTCATGGGTATGTAAATTGGTACAACCACTATGGAAGACAGTGTGGAGGTTCCTCAAAAGATTAAGAATAGAATTACATATGACCCAGCAATCCCTCTTCTGGGTATTTACCCCCCAAAACTTGAAAACCTTAGTTTGCAAAGATACATGTACCCCAGTGTTCATTGCAGCCCTGTTCAGATGGTGAAGTGTTGGAAACAGCTAAAGTGATAGATGACTGCATAATGAAATTGTGGTACATTTACATGATAGAATACTACTCAGCAATTAGAAAAGATGAAATACAGACATTTGTGACAACATGGATGGACCATCATATTAAGCAAGATAAGTCAGATTGAAAAGGTCAAGAACCATATGACTTCACTTATGGAATATAGAACTGAAAGTAACAAACAAAAACTCCTGGACACAGTCAATAATTTAGTGGTTACCTGAGGGTAAGCAGGGCAGGATGGTGGGGGTGTACGGAGGGGGCATCAAATATACGGTGATGGAAAGAGAGCTGACTCTGGGTGGTGAGGACATGATGCAATGCATAGATGATGTAATGTAGAATTAGATACCTGGAACCTATGTCATTTTTAACAACCAATGTCACCCCAATAAATTGGACAATTATAAAAAAAAAATTTGGTGGGGTTTTCCATATATTAAAAAAAAATTAATTATAGTCAAAATTAATCAATCTTATCTTTCATAGCTTTTCGGTTTGAAAGTATACTTAAACAAAGTTTTCTTATTTCAACATCATAAAACTTGGGGGTCCTGGGGTGGCTCAGCAGGTTAAGTTTTCACCTTGCAGCCCTGGGGTCTAAGGATTGAGCCCTAGCCCCAACCTGTGTGAACCCATATGCTGAACTGGGGTGTGCTTCCCATATGGGAGACCCCCAGTTTAGTTCTCGCTCCTCAGTTTGGCACCTGGCTTGAGGGGGCGGCGTGCCTCCCATGTGGGAGGCCTCTGGCCCAGTTCCCAGCTTCTCAGTTTGCAGCCCCAGGGTCCAAGGATTGAGTCCTGGTCCTGGCCCCGGCCTGTGCAGACCCATATGCTGAATTGAGGTGTGGCCCCAGTTCAGTTCTTGCTGGGGTGAGCTTTCCATGTGGGAGGTCCCCAGTTTGGCTCCCAGCTCGAGGGGACATGCCTCCCATGTGGGAGTCATGTTCCTGGTTCCCCAGCCTGGTTCCTGCCCCGTGCCCCCTGTCCTCCTTCCACCCACCTGTGTGGAATGCAACTGTGTCAAAAACTGATGACGTACAACTGTGGAGACTGTATCTCTCTCTCTCTGTCAAAATCATAAACATTTTCTCATGGTTTCTTCTAGTTCCTTTAAGAGTTATTTGTATTTGAGTCTGATCAATATGAAATTTTTCTTGTTATAATATAAGAAATATAAATCCAGTTTCATTATTTTCCAAAAGGCTACTTATTATTCCAAAACCATTTATTAAATAATTCATCTTTGTTTAGTGACTTGAAACATCTAAATAAGGAGTATCTAAAGTTTTGGCTTCTCTGGTCCACATTAGAAGAAGAATTGTTTTGGGCCACACATAAAATACACTAACAATTTGCTGATGAGCTAAAAAAGAAAAAGGCAAAAAAAACAACAACACCTCAATATGTTTTAAGAAAGTTTATGAATTTGTGTTGGGCCGACTTTAAAGCCATCCTGGGCTGAATGCAGCCTGTGGACCGCAGGTTGGATAAGCTTGATCTAAATTCTTATTATATTTGATCTGTTTATGAACATTAATGTCCATTTCTTTGATCTGTTGGTCTATTATTTTCCTAGTACTAAATCATTTAAATAGATGTTAAATTAATTCACTTTTAATAATCTTGTTCATAAATTTATTGGCTATTTTTTTTAAGATTTATTTATTGTTTTTGACAGAGAGAGAGAAACAGAGACAGAGACAGAGAGAAGGGGGAGGACCCAGAACAGTCTCCATAGTGGCACATCATCGGTTTTTTCACATAGTTTCATTCCACAGGTGGGCTTGGGGTTGCACAGGGCAGGGACTGGGCCAGGGTCCCTGTGAGAACTGAACTGGGGGCAGTCCCCAGCTCAGCACATAGGTCCGCATGGGCTGGGGCCGGGATTCGATCCTCGGTCCCCGGGCTGCAAAGTGAGCGCCTAACCCACTGAGCCATCCCAGCTTCCCCTAAATTTTTAAAATAAAAAATAGCCAATAGGGAAGCCGGGATGGCTCAGTGGGTTAAGCGCTCACTTTGCAGCACTGGTGACCCAGGATCGAATCCTGGCCCCGGCCTGTGTGGACCCATATGCTGAGCTGGGGAGTGCCCCCAGTTCAGTTCTCTCTCTGTCTCTGTATCTCTCTCTCTCTCTGTCAAAAACAAACAAACAAAAAATTTAAATTTTTTCTTTAAAACTATGGTAAATATATATATAACATAAAATTTATTATTTTAACTACTTTTATATATATAGTTCAGTGATATTATGAACATGCTTATTGTTTTATAACCACCACCACTAGCCATCACCAGAACTTTTTCATCTTCTAAAACTGAAACACTGTACCTATTAAACAGTTGCTCTCCATTTCTCCCTTCCCCCACTTCAACAACCATGATTCTAATTTCTGTTTCTATAGTATGACTACTTTAGATACCACATATAGGTATTATAGAATCATATAGTATTTGTCTTTTTATGATTGGCTTATTTTACTTAGCATATTGTTCTCAATGTTCAAAAAATTTGAAGCATGCATCAGAATGTCTTTCCTTTATAAGATTGAATAATATTATATGTATATATAACATTTTGTTTATCCATTCTTCTGTTGATGGACACTTGGGTTGCTTTTATCTTTTGACTGTTGTAAATAATGTTGCTGTGAACATAGGTGTTCACAGTCCCTGCTTTCATCTCTTTTGGGTATATACCCAGAAATAGAATCGCTGGGCTATGTGGTAACTGTTTCACTTTTGAGGAATTATCATACTATTTTCCACAGTAGCCACACTATTTGACATTCCCTTTCCCTCTGTTGATAGTGTTCTTTGATGCACAATGTTTAAAATTTTGATCCAGTCCAATTTATTTATTTATTTATTTTGTTGTATGTTCTTTTGGTGTCACACCTAAGAAGTCACTTCGAAATCCAAAGTCATGAAGCTTTTCTCCTATGTTTTCTCCTAAAAGTTTTTCAGTTTTAGCTCTTATTTAAGTAAAAGATCACACTTACAATAACAATTAAAAACATCTGGAAATATATTAAAAACTATGTGACATCTACATAAAGACTATTTAAATAAATTGTTTTTTAAGATTTATTTTATTGTTTTTGACAGGGAGAGAGACAGAGAGACAGAGAGAAGGGGGAAAGGCCCAGAGCAGTCTCCATAGTTGCAAGTCATTAGTTTTCGACATAGTTATGTTCCACACAGTTGGGCACAGGGCTGCACAGGGAAGGAACCTGGCCAGGGGTCTCCCAAATGGGAGGCAACCCCTGTGGGCTAGGGGCCTACCTGAGAGGTACACCCCAGTTCAGCATACGGGTCCGCACAGGCTGGGGCCAGGACTTGATCCTCGGACCTTAGGGCTACAAGATGAGCACTCAGCCTGCTGAGTCATTCTGGCATCCTCAAGACTATTTTTAAATAATATTAAAGAACTCCAAAGAAGACTTAAATGAGAACTAATAGCATATTTTCAGTTAGAAAGACTCAACATCGTTAAGATATAAATTCATTTTTTAAAATTTATTTCATTGTTTTTGACAGAGACAGAGAGAGACAGAGGAAAGAGAGAGGGCCCAGAGCAGTCTCCGTAGTTGCATGTCATCAGTTTTGTTTTGTTTTTGACATGGTATTGTTCCACATAGGTTGGCCTGGGGCCTCGCAGGGCGGGAATGGGCCAGGACACCCCACGTGGGGGGCATGCCTCTGTGAGCCTGGGACCAAACCGGGGGCCTACAACATGGGAAGCCCACCCTTGTAGCAACTGAACTGGAGGCCTCCCACATGGGAAGCACACCCCAGTTCAGCATATGGGTCTGCAAGGGCTGGGTTCAGGACCGGAACTCGATCCTTGGACCCTGGGACTGCAAGGCGAGTGCTCAATCTGCTGAGACATCCCAGCTTCCCCTAAATTCTTCTTAATTTATAAATTTAATGCAATCTCAATAAGAATACTAACAAGATTTTTTAATTAGCCAAGCTGATTCTAAACTATATATTAAGAACTGGCAAGTAATATATAATCAAATGATTTATCATTTTTAATATTTATATTTGCTTCTCTAATTCTCTTGGAATTGATTTTCATGAATGGTGTGAGATTGGGATCCAAAGTCTTTCCCTCAATTATCCTATGTCCATTTATTAAAAAGTCTATCTTTTACCCACCCATCCCTTATGCTATTTTTGTTATATATCAAGTGTTCACATATGAATAGATCTTTCTTGGTTATCTATTCTGAGCCATTGATTTTAAAATACTCCATTATATTGTTTTAGATTTTTCCACTTTCCCTAGGTTTAAAAAAAATTCAAGTCTGTGGGTTAGCTTGTTGAGTAATTCTGGAGAAAGAAAGAGATCTTACATTCTGTTTTCGGGTTAATATGTTAAAAGGATTAGTTTATTTTAGTAACCTATTCAAGGAGGAAGACTGGCAGATACAGTTCTAAATTAATGGAAGGAGGCAAAGATTTTATGTACTGGGTGAGTCATTTATCTTAAAAGCAGTGTGGTTATAGGTAGTGAATTATCACAAGTTTGCTGAGCAAATTCAACTCTGATGACAAATATGAAGTGAACAAAGTTTTCATTAGCATATCTCAAATGTTTCAAGACAACAGGACTGGGAATTTTACTATTAAAATTAACTTCTGAATATTTTAGAACAACTCTTTGTCCTTGGTTTATATGAAGTGTAGATTTAATTTATTTTGTGGTTACTGTATGTATATATTCTCTAACTTTCTTCTGTGTCCAGTGCTTTGCATTTCCAAAGGCACTTTTTGTTAGTAATTTCTTCATTTCAAGTTTTCTGTAAAATACAAATAAAATTGTGACCTGTGGTTTCACTTACAATTTTAACTAAACTATTTCTCCATTTTCACACTTCAAATACCCAAATTAATTACTTTTAGTGAATTCTTATAAATAAACCCAGGTTTTTATTTTCAGAGCTAGAGCAAATATTTATTCATCAATTCACAGAGATAAATATTAATAAGAGAAACTTTTAAATTGTAAGTTTTCAAAAATGTTTTCCGGTTATAATTTTTTCTTTTATTATACTCACCGTGAGATATTCATTTTCATTAATTAAAATGTTATTTTGTCCTCATCTTTTCTCATTTACTTTAACTCACAGTTTTCATATATTGCCATTTTAATCCCATCATCTCAAATCCGAAATGTCAAAATGTCTAGCTACTTTGCAAGTATGATATTATTGAATGTTCTATGTAAGTGTGAAACTATTGAAAAAATGTCTTTCAGAATATCTTTGGTAAACAGAAAACTATTCTAATTTAAATGTCCTTTTGATATCTACTCTGATTATCATTGCTTTATTGACTTCGTGACTTGCAAAGAGGAATCAACAAAATGTAAAAGAGAAGGAAAATAAGTGTCTAGGAAAAACATTATATCCAAGAATATTTGACATATCTATTCGCTTCATAGATTTAAGAATGTGCATAAAGCTAACAGACTATAAAACAGTTTTTGATATATTATAGGTGCTAAATAAATAGTTATTAAGTGAATGAGTGAAATTCAGACTTTTCACAGGAGGTAAAAAAAGTACAGTTTGGTTGAACATATTTAGCATCTTTGCTGAATAGCAAATGGTAGTATTTCTCTGAGTTTATGTTATTCTCCACTTTAGTAACTTGGGAACTGAAAGCATACAGAATTGATTACATAGCTCTAAAAATGATGGGGAGATGTTTTAATCAAGCATTGGAAGGGGAGTCTCCTTTACTTTTCTTTTACTTCTCTCTCTCTTCTTTTCTTTTTATACATTTTTCTGTACAAATTAGAAATCAATTCAATTGAGATTTAGCATGAAAAATTCAGAAGTAAAGCTTCTTTCTTTCCTCCCCCACTTTTGCCTAAATTAATAGAGTTTTGATATGTATATTTTAGGTATGTTTGCTTGGGGAAAATATTCTTAGATACAGATTTGTTTGCAAAATGTGTATTGAAGAATGGCTTTGGCCTTGATATCCATGGGAGAGCAAAGGAAATTAGAATGATTAGAGTAAGTAGTTGAGCTGTGATGCAGTTATGACAGTGGCTTCAACCACCTTTAGGGGAGCTCTGTAACTAGTATGGCCAGAGTTGTTCCACTTTGAAGGATTTGCTGGGACTTCATACCCTTGCATCACTGGATGTAGGTAGGTCCCCTGGAAAGGGGCTTGACCGTGGCCAGATGGCTCTCTTGAGCTGAGTTAGAGGAGGTATGGTGGAACCCACCTCATAATGATCATTTCTACCTCCAGCTGGTCACTTAATCTCCCACAGTCAGGCTCTGTCTTTACCAAGTTCTAGCACACCAGGGAGTTTCTTTCTTCTTCTTCTTTCTTTTTTTTTTAATAACAGTATAGTTTGATCCAGAACTCTAAAGATCTACATTGTGATTTCACTTTGGGGGCTTGCCATAAACTTCACACATGATCTTTTTTTATCATGAATACCTTTAATACTGAAAGGTCTTCCAGATCATATGGCTCAAGCATTGCAACCTGGACTTGCTACAAGTATCCTTCGTGCTTTGGGTCCCACTCAGACTTTTACGGGACCTGGTAAGTCAATCAGAGCAGTATTCACTAGTGTGTGACATGTTGCCCTAGGAACCACAGAGAAATACAAAGCATTGTGCTTCTTTCTTTATGCAGGAAGACACCAGGTGCAATAATTTGTTCTTTAGTTTAGAAAGAATGGCATGGCTTGTCCCAGACCACTGAGACTAGATTTTACTTATATGGCATTTCCATGACTCTTTATAGGATTTAACTTCCATGCTTTTGAAAGTATATGTTATATCAGACCTGTTCTAAATATTTCACTTCTTGCTTATAAAGTTCAATTAATGTGGTCCCATCAATAACATGAACCAACATGCTGTTTTGCCAAATGACAAGGTCAGGTCTCTCTGGACTATATTATGTCAATGGGCAGAATACCTTATTTATACCTTAGCTGTAGTTAAGACAGCAAACATCTACACATATCTGCTTCAAGTGAATTCAAACAATATCTACTCTTTCCAATAGAGCTGAAAAATGACAGGTTCATCAGATCAATGATAGTAGACCATCATTGCCCCTGAGGCGGTGATAATTTGCTCTAGCAAACAGACCACATGTGGCACAGCAGCTACAATTGGATTACTTTCTAATTGAGGTTGCTTTACTTTACTGTCATTCTCTAGGACAGGAATCCCCAACCCCTGGGCCACAGACCAGGAAAGGTCCGCGGTCTGTTAGGAACTGGGCGGCAGGACGTGAGCTGCAGTGGAGCGAGCAACGCTTCATTTGTATTTACCGCCCGAGCTTCTCCTGTCAGATCAGACCAGTCCCGGGCTCTCACTGATTCTGCATGATGGTGAGTTGCATACTTATTTCATTATATGTTACAACCTAATAGAAATAGAAATAAAGTGCCCAATAAATGTAATGCGCTTGAATCATCCCACCACCATTCCCCTCCCCCCCACCCCCCCACCCACCCCCGTCTGTGGAGAAAGTGTCTTTCATGAAACTGGTCCCTCGTGCCAAAAGGTTGGGGACCACTGCTCTTGAACACATCTGTTTTGCGCAGGGTTTAGTCTGGTTAATTAAATGAGAATATGATGAGAAACATCAACCATTCATCTTTAAGGTCTTTAAGCATGATGCTAATCTCTGCCACTCCCTTATCCCTCATCCAAGGATAAAATACATTAACATTTTTTTATAGTCTTGGGAGAGGGGAAGTTTCAGAAGCTTTTAATTGGCTTTCTCTACCACCTAGGTGTTATCCCAAAGTCCAAGAAACCAATACAGGGTTCTGCTAATTACTAAGTAGATCCATTATAATTTGCATTTTGGGACAGGAGAAGTGACCCCCGGATGAATCTGTAGACCAACTGTGAGTAGGAATTTGGCCAGGTCTCTATTTATTACTTTACTCTCATCTGATGGAACTCTTACGGAGGGAACATGATGATGCCAGTGTCAACTGAAACTCTGTGTCCAAAAGTCCTTGAAATGTTTGGGTATTTTCTTAGCTGAAAAAAGGCTTTAGTTTAGGTCCCATTGGGGAAGGATTGAGAAAATTGTTAATTTATTCACTTGCAATTGTTATACAGGCCCTTGGGGCTCCCTCTTTCAATGGGTACAGCTCATGGGTGTTTACAAATAACAGTTTTTATACAATTTTATTTCATGCTCACCATAATCCATGTAACTGGAATAGCTGTTATTATATAAGTGCCTTCTCTCTACATTTAAGAAACCAAAGTTCAGGGAGTTTAGGTCACATAAATAGTAAGTTGCAAAACCTGTATTTGTATTGTGAAACAATGTTCTTTCTCTTAAGTAAAATATTACCCTGGAGAAGTTGTGACTGCCTAAATTTGCCCTGAGTTAGATTGTGTTCAGACACTTCTTTGTGTCTAAAAGCAAAGCTGATAGGCAAAAAAATAGGTGAAAATGTCAGTATGTCCCTAGTCTATCAGATGTGCTGGAAAATGTGTTATTCTCATATCCTATTACCTGGCCTTTTTCTGTTACTGGGTATTCCTACTGTTAGGGCAAGTACTGAGATGGGAAAACCTGAATGATCCAGGTATAGGACACACAGGTTTTTTTTGGTGGCTGCATATCTGCAGGCAGCTAATAACTATTTCATGAAAAACTGACTTATCAATAACCCCAAACATGAACAAGTGGAAACTGCCTTTTTCCCCCAATGCAGAATCCCAGGGAGTATGAGTATCTTAGAAAGTTTCACTGGAGAGAGAGCAAGATGGCGGCATGAGAGGAGAACCCAGACATCTACCTGGGAAGGGACTTACGAACAAAAAGGAACCCACAGGGGCAACCCTGAGAAGCACCCTCAACTGAGAGAACCACACAACGCAGAACAACACACAAAGGTTAGAGGAAAAAGGGGGGAGTGGGAGAGGGAGGGAGAAGGAGCAGTTTGGG
>PVKE010029631.1:0-20126 GCA_004027555.1 Craseonycteris thonglongyai | reverse complement strand
TATGTTAAAATATAAGTGGAATATCAAATTTTAAATGATGGAAATCAAACAAAGTATATTCTCTGCTACTCAGTAGCAATATAGAGGAGCTGGAAAAAACATTTAATAAATGTGATCTTGTTGAAATAGAACACTATTTCCTACAACAATTGACATGTTAAAATATAAGTGGAATATCAAATTTTAAATGATGGAAATCAAACAAAGTATATTCTCTGCTACAGGGAAATTATCAATAACAAAAATATTACTAGAAAATCTCAAATGCTTGGGAATTAAGCACTACATCTCTAAATCATGGGTCAAAAAAAAAAATGAAAGCCAGAAAATATATTGAATTAGTTTATAATAAATATATGATACTGCAACTTATGGCATACTAAAGCAATTCTTAGGAAGAAACTTATTGCCATAGGAAAGCATATCTTAGAACCAAGCAAAAGCTAAAAATCAATTATTTACATTTACATCTCAAAAAGCTAAAGAAGGAACAAGCAGATCAATCCTGAAGAAAGTAGAAAGAAGGAAATAAGTGTAAGAACAGAAATCTATGAATTAGAAAACCAACATACTAATTGATAATCCCCTAGAAAGACTGAGGGAGAACAAATTATCAATATCATGAAGGAAAAAGAAGACAGCTCTATAGATCCTACACACACTAAAAAGATAATAAAAGGATATTATATATTCACCAATAAATTTAGCAATTTAGATAAAATGGAGAAATTTCTCAAAAAGACAATGTGACAATTTGACAGAAATGGGTATTGAAGAAATAGATATCCTGAGTAAGCTAATACATATTAAAGAAATTAAAGCCATTATTTTCTAAATTATATAGGCAATAAATTATCTTTTTACTTTCTCTATAGTTACACATTTTCCAGATTATCATAGAGTTGGAACCATATAGTTTGTAGCCTTCTCAGATTGGCTTCTTTCACTTTGCAATATGCAGTTAAGGTTCCTCCGTGTCTTTTCATATCTTCATAACTCATTTCTTTTTGTTGCTAGGTAATCTTCCATTGTATTGATGTACCCCAGTTTGTTTATTCATTCACCTAATGAAGGACGTCTTGGTTGATGCCAATTTTGGGCAATTATGCAGAAAGCTGCTATAAATATTCATGTGCTGATTTTTGTGTGGACATAAGCTTCCAGTTCACTTGTGTAAATAACAAAAAGCACAATTAATCACATGGTATAAGTATGTTTAGTTTAGTTTAGTTTGGTTTGGTTTTTTAATGCAAAACTGCCTGCCTTTTTCATTCTCTGAATGGATGAGAGTTCCTGTGGCTCCACATCCTCATCAGTGTTTGGTGTTGTTAGTGTTTGGGCTTTATCCATTCTAGTGGGCATGTAGTGAGCATCTAGTGAGAATTTGCAATTCCCTGATGACTCTCATGTTGTGCATCTTTTCACATGCTTATTAGCTATATGTGTACCTTCTTTGGTGAGGTGTCTGTTCAAATCTTTTGCCCATTTTTAAATTGGGTTGTTTGTTTTCTTATTGTTGCATTTTAAATTTTCTTTGTATATTTTGGATACTAGTCCTTTATCTGAGAAATGTCTTTGCAAATATTTGCTCCCAAGTCTGTGGCTTCTCTTTTCATTCTCTTAACAGTGCCTTTTGCAGAGCAGGTGGTCTTAATTTTAATACAGTCCAGTTTATCAGTTTGTTCTCTTCTGGCAGCTTGGAGCTTCTCCTGGGGCCCAGAACATAGTGGTGTGTCACCATCCTCAGACCTCCCACCCCCTGAGGTCGATGACACTAAATCATGCCTCCTCCTGGGGAATGACTCTCCCACAGTCCCCTCTGTCCAGTCCCCTACTGTCACACCCACCACACCCTCCAGCACTGGGGTGTTAGCTGCTGCCTTGGAAGAGGACTTCCTGGTTTTCTTGGGGAAAGAACTGCTTCTTCCATTCCCAGGTTTCTGAATCCCTCTATTTCCTCCCTCAACCCTACCCATAAAACCGGGGTCTCCTGGGAAAGGGGTGCCCTCCTCAGTCCTTCTGGGGGCAAAGGCTATATAATAGAATTTTAGTCTCAAATGGAACCAGAGGATATGAAATGGAAAATCTCACACATGTTCTGTCAGGAAAACAAAACTTAAGAACAGGGAGATGGGTTTCCCATGCCTAATATACAGAAAACTGATCGTTTTGGAATTTTTCTAAATGAGAGGGGAAGTTTTGCTTATGGTTTCCAGAGGTATGAACAAGAAAGGACCCTCATTGGGTTAACCTTACAAAGTAAGCTGAATGGAGCTTTATATGACTGGATTCGTTTCATCAGCTCCAGGAATTTTTAAGGCTGATCTCTGTTTTTGACTTTAACAGACTATAACTGAACTCTCCCTTTTTCACATTCCCTGCTCATAAATACAGCCTCCCCCAAACACACAATGACCTCTCCTGTACCTACCCCCCATTTGTGTGTCCCAAACTGCAATTCCTCTTCTATCTCAGAATAAACTCATCCTTTTGACAATTTTAACCTTGCCTCAGTTTACCTCTTGATTTAGGTCAATAACAGGCAGGTAGTTGGTAGGCTGTCCCCACCTGGGCCACTTTAACTTCCCCTGTTCTGTCCTGTTCAGCAAGTACACCTATGTCCCAGCTCAGACCACAGCCCCAGTGTCTTAGCTCAGCTGCCATAACAAAATACCATAGAGAGGGTGATGCAGACAACAGACACTTACCTCTCACAGTTCTGGAGGCTGGAATTTACAAGATCAAGGTGCTGGCAGATTCGGTACCTGGTGAGAGCTCCCTTCCTGGTTTGCAGACCGCCACACCTTCTTACTGTGTCTCCACATCCTGGAGAGAGGAGGCTCTGTTCTCTCCTCCTCTTCTTATAAGGACACTAATCCCATCATTGGGGCCCCACCCTCCCAATGGCATCTAAATGTAATTACCCCCAGAGGCCCCTCCTCCTAATACCATCACACTAGGGGTTCAGCATATGAATGTTGGGAGGACACTAAAAGTATACAAGGACTGTCCGAAAAGTATCCAGCCATGTCATATGAAAAATAGAGGCATTTAAGCACTTGCTTTGCAGCCCCGGGGACCGAGAATTGAACCTGGCCCTGACCCATGCAGATCCATATGCTTAACTGGGGTGTGCTTCCCATGCGGGAGGCCCCCGGCCCAGTTCCCACCCTGCACGGCCTCACCCACCTGTGTGGAACAAAACCATGTCAAAAACTGATGGCGTACAACTATGGAGACTGCTCTGGGCCCACCCCTCTCTCTCTGTCTCTCTCTGTCTCTGTCCCCCTCTGTCTCTGTCAAAAACAATAAAATAAATCTTTTTTTAAAAAAAAGAAAGAAAACTAGAGGCATTTATGGCTGGATGTTTTCCAGACAGCCCTCGTATAGATAAACAAAGCCACTCTGAAATGGACCTGAAGATGCCATTGCACGTCTCACTCCTCAAACGTTTGGAATGTTGAAATGGGGCATAATAACCTTTGGACTGGGCCCAAAGCAATATTGTGTCCCAGACAACTGTTCGCAAAGATAACAAGCAAGCAGATATTAGGACCAGTAGACTGAGGCCTGCGGGACTGACAATTAAAAACGTTTTTGGAATGAGTGTCACTGAGCACTGTGCAGGCGTCTGCCTGAATCAGTGCTGCCAGAATAGTTAACCCTTTTGCTCTCAAATAAGAGCTCGTTGACCCTCACCTTGGCACTGGATTTTCAGGTTAAGAGATACAAACGTTCAGTCCGCGGCACCCAGCAATTCTGAGTGCGTGGTCCCCAGAAAGGTGGTTGTGGCCACACCCACATGGATGAGCCTCTGTCTGCTCAGAGCCCGTGGGCAGAGACAGTGCCCATCGGGGGAATCTCAGGAATTGAGAGCTGGAAGGCTTTCAGTTGAGCGTCACAGTCCCTGCCATATGACCAGGGACTTGCCACTGAATGTCAGGCTAGTACAGACTGAGATGTTTGCAAACATTACAGCACTCACCGCCCATGGGCCAGGTACTGTCTCTGTGCTCTACTGGCTTATGTCACATCACTTATGCCTCCCAAAAGCCCCATGAGACAGGAGCTATGATGCCCCCACTTCACACTTGGGGGAAACCGAGGCAGAGTAGGCAAGGAGCTGGCCCCCAGCCATGGAGACAGCAAAAAGGGGAAGCCAGGGTTCAAGCCCAGACAGGGGGACCCCAGAGTTCCTAAGTTATGCCGCTCCCTCTACCCCTTCATGGGAGTGGTGGGGAAACTGAGGCCCAGAAAGGTTAACGTTCACACATATGGGAGAAGGAGGGCTTTGTTGTAATGGAATTCTGGAGCAGCTCTACTAAGCCCGAAGCTACACTCTTCACACCCCCTCAGGAATGGTGGGGGTGGAGGTAGGTGAGGGGGAGAAGTTGGAGGAGGAGAGGGAAGCTGGGGCCGGATTGGGTTGGCTGTGTTCCAGGGCAAGTCTGTGCTGGAGGAGGGGCAGTCAGGAAGGAAGCCCCCCGGTTAATGCTGCTCCAGGCTCCAGAGCTGGCCCAAGGGGGTCCCCTGAGACCTGTGGAGATAGGGAAGTGGGAGGGGAGCAGCCCTACCCCACCCCCTCACCCCGCATACCCAAGCAAAGAGGTCCTCTTTGAACAAACTGTAGCCCAAGTCTGAGGCCAGACCAGGACTGTCTGGAGCCGGAGCAAGCTGGCCAGGGCTTTGCAGACACTCTCCAATCCCTCCAGTGACAGGCGAGGAAACTGAGGCCCAGACAGGAGGAGGGGCCTGGGCAGCTAGAAGCACGCAAGGACGAGAGCCCAGCCAGGTCACTTGTCCCCCCTTTGGGAGTGTGTCCCTTGTGTGTGTGTATGTGCATATGTGCACGGGGCCAGAGTGTGTTAGGCAGTTTGCACAAATAATAAAGTGTTGGGGACTTTTTGAGTTTTTCACTGGTCTCCTAGGTGACCCCCGGCATTCTTGATCTTTTCTTCATGGGAATTCACTGCAAGAAGGGTGTAGTGACCATGGTGGGTATTTTACACAGACAACAGGCTCCAGCACCCCCAAATTCAGGGATGCTTGCAGGCCTCCTCTCAAGCTCTCCTCCTCCTGCTCCGGGAAGAACCAATGGTATTAGGGAGGTAAAGCCATGGGGCTGAGGGCAGGGAAGGAGGGGGACCCATGACCTCTCTCTCCAGCTGACCTGAGGACAGCCAAGAAAGAGGAGACCAGTCCCCGCCCCCTGTGACAACCCCAAGTTCTCTCTGACACTCACCCTGGCTGTCCCAGAGTGGCCTGAAGGTACGAGGAGTTTGGGAGGGGTACAGGTGCACCTGCCAAGCGAAGCCGGGGTTGTGGGGGAGGGGGCCCCAAGGTTTTTTTCACCAACTTGGAGGGCTGCTTGTGGGATGATTTTTCTCTGTATCTTCCCATCTTGACCCATGTAAATGTTCTCTTATTACTAGAAAATATAGACATTTAAACGTAAGGAAAGCATGTAGTTGATTCTTACATACTAAGCCAGTCGAAGAACAGTTTGCCATATTACTAGAAAATACAGACATTTAAACTTCAGGAAAGAATGTGATTGATTCTTACGTACTAAGCCAGTCGAAGAACAGTTTGTATGTATCACTCCCAGCTATTGACTGTGGATGTCACTGGGTGAGGAGGGAAAAGAAACAGTCAGCCCCTAGAAAGAATATATAAAGGGGGAAATCCAAAAAACGAAATTTACTTATAAAAAAATTGTGTATTTATGCTTACATGTTTAAACTTCAGTCACACTCAAAGTACTCCCCAGTCGATGTGATACACCTATCGAGACATTTTTTTCCGTGGGTCAGAACAGTCTTCGAACTCGTCAATTTTGATGCCTTTTGGTGCTTCTGCCATTTTTTGTTTCACCTCTTCCACATCAGCAAAACATTTCCCTTTGAGGACATTTTTAGCCAGGGAAGCAAAAATAAAAAGTTGATCGGGGCAAGATGGGATGAATAGAGAGGGTGGGGCATGAGGGTCATGCCATTTCAGGTCAAAAACTGAACTCAGCGCGGTGTGGGCAGGTGCATTGTCATGCTTGCATGTTGTGTGTGTCAATCACCCATCAATGAAATGGGCAACCACATTGAAAGAATCTCCAAAAAAAACTCACTGGAGGGGAATGCAACCTCGCATAACAACGCCAGCTGGTGCACGGATGCAGATGGGTTCCTAGAACACTCCCCTATCGGGGGAAGCTGTTATCACAAGGGGCCCGCCCTCCAGAAGATAATTATGTGTTTTTTCAGGTCCCCCTTGTACCAGCCAAGAAGAATTCCGTGTAGATAATAGGGCTCAAATGAATAAGCAGAGTCTCACAGCCATTATTTATAGAGGTCCCTCATGCACACTGCATATTAGGGAAGAGCTCTTAGCCTCCTGCGCTGTGTTTCTATTGGCTGAGTAGACCTTTATAAGAGAGCCGCTAGGATTGAAATTGGACCAATGGGCTGAAGTCCTGCCCCATCCAATTAGAACTGCACAACTACATCCTCATTTGCATCTCCGCTGACCAATCAGAACATGTGGAGCTGACCAATCAGGACAGTGCTATTTGGACCAATAAAACTGTGTGAATTTGGATTCTTCATCTGCATAAAAATGGACCAATGAGAGATGGGGGCAGAAACGTCTCTTTATATAAGCCAGCCTCCCCACTGTCTTGGTGGAGTCCTTGGCTGACTTCTCTGGTTTAGAAGTTGAATTCTAACATTTGAGCCTCCCCGCCTGAACTGAAAATCTCATGCCTGAGCCATTGCACAGGTGAGCTGTTTCACAATTGAGCTGTTTTCACTGAATTAATTCTCTTCTTTCACTACACCTCAAACTGGGGGCTCCTGTTGAAATAGAATTGATGGCAACAGGCTTTGGCAAAACTGGGGAGGGGAAGAGGGAACTCTCTTATTTTACAGACTGCTATAATGTTTGGCATTTTTACAATGGAAAGGTACTTATGAATTACTTGTGTCATTTCTTTAAACACTAAAGTTAAAACACACACTGTTGATGGTGTTTAAAATCAAAATTCCCCCCCCACCCCCCACCAAAAAATAAGAATGGCTAAAAGGGTGAGTGGCTAAATATAAATCTACTTCCCATAACTATCACCCCAATAAGTCCTAATTCTGTGTGCTTGCACACCTCCCAGAACAACACTGCTGGAAGTAAAGGATGGAAAATTCCCAGCATGTGCACTATTCCTGCCTTCTCACACCCATCGCAGACAGTATGAGCTGTTAACTAGTCCCCAAGTGACGCTGATGCTGCTGATCCAGGGACCACTCTCTGTGACCCACTGGTTTAGACCATCACATAGTCCCGCAGTGCGGGCAGCCCTGGGCCATATGCGTGAGAGCAGAACTGGCCACCAGAGACCAGTCATGTCACTGCCTTGGTCTTCCTGGAGCAGAGTGGCGAGCTGAGCAGTGTGGGCCACGCTTTGGGCTTTCTCAGCCTGAAGGTCCTCCTTGCGATGCCCCAGATTAGGCATCCCCTGGTTCAAGTCCACCACCGTCAGTTATGGGAGCCTTGAAGCTCTAGTGTACCCACCTCTGTATCTGTCCCTAACTATCGAGGTGAGGTTAGAAGTGATGCAAGATGGGTTTTGAGAGCCGTCATTTTCTGGTTTCACACAGCTTTCTCAGAATGGGTCCGCCCGGCTAGAGAGCCATTTGTTTGGGGGGTATGGTTGATGAGTTAGGGGTAGTAAAACCGAAGTCGGGGTTAGAATGGAGTTACCGGTAAAGTGCATCTGAATGCCCTTCAAAAGACTTTGATAGGTCTGAAAGAATCTGAGCAAGAGGAGCCAGGAGTTGAGTTGGGGTCACTTGGGGAGAAAAGAAAAAGGGAAAAGAAACCACCCTATCCCAGCCTAGCCATCCAGTGGCATGGCATGGGAGTCCAGACAACAGAAACATCCACACAGATTTTGCACCCTCGTTGTCCGCCCTCTGGTAGAAACTTCCATACACTCTCCATTGCGTATTACTATTTTCTGAGAGTGGGTTCTTTAGAAAAAACTCAAAGAGACAATTCGGGGGTGTTAGGGGGGGCAATTCCTTCCTGACTGTCCCTCCTCCCCCAGCAGTGGGCAGTACAGACTTGCCTGGAGTAGCTGAATGATCCCAGAGACAAGTCCCACTGAAGGCGGAGCTGGAGCAAGGACATAGGCGCCCCTCGGTTTCTTGTATCCAAAGCAAGAATTTCTTGCCCCACCCCAGAAACCTGGTGCTCAGGTCCCAGCACTGGTCCCTGGGCCACCATTTCATTTGTGTTTAAAGCTCTCAGGTGCTTTGTAATAGGAAAAATAGATAAGCATTTTTCTGACTAGAAGGGCCTGGAGGGGTGTTCCTGGAAAGAGGGATGAGGATGGAAGAGGAACATCTGTTGTCGAACAAAAGGCCGCTAGCTCCATAGCCGCACGGTAGTTATAGGAACAGACTTCCCAGTGTCCCAGCTGACTAGGACCCCAAGAAGGAGCTTCAGCTCCTCCTCACAGGGACAGCCCACAGGCAAGAAGCAGCCTCCTCCGGGCGACCACACCCTGTGCAGTTACAGACGCAGCAGCTGATGATAAGAGCAGCGGTACAGCCACGAGAGGCAACGTCAGCTTGTGATTTCCGATTCAGTTAGACCAGCGTCGATAAAGGGGGCTGCCCGTGCTGGCCACACAGCCCACTGCTGCTGAATCCTGAGCCTGCAGGGTGCAGTCCTTGGTCCTTAATCATTCCATTCCGTCCTTTTTTCCTGCCTTCCTTCCTTCCTACCTTAACCCACTCATCCATTTGCTTTATTTAGTGAGACAAGCACTCCTTAACATTCTCTTATCTGGTGATGAACAAGACCTACTCTGATTTCCCAGAACTTTCTGTGAAGGGCAAACACATGACCTAAGAACTGTAATCCAAAGGTGCAAGATAGATGTGATTCTAGTCACACGAGGAAGACAAGAAAAGGACGTCTGGGAGACAGCAGAGCCATAGAGCAAATGACTTACATTTCTGGACTCTTCTTTTTTTCAGTTGTCCCCTTCTGTGAAAAGAGGGGATGGAACAGAACGCATTCCAGGTCTTGCAAGCATTAGAAACCCAACTCCAATCTTAATCCATAAAAGGGGGTAGATATGTCAGATCGTGTAGTTGAACGATTGAAGAGCAGATCTAGGCATCAGGGTTTCGGGTATAGCTGAATCCAGATGCTCAAGCGATGCTGTCAGCCATCTGTCTCTCTCCCATGATCCATGAGGCCAGCTCAGTGACAGCATGGAGCCTGTGAGCTTTACAAAGGTACACAAATGTCAGAGATTATTCCCCCCAAACACTGCTTGGCTTCTACTCGTGAGAAGAAGAAAGACAATGACAAACTAGCAAATAGGCCACGTTGGAGGTAATCTGCCCCCCAGCTCTGCTGTCCCCTAAGGTCAAGGTCAGCAGATGCTTTTTCTTCCTCCGCATCCTGTCCTGGCTACAATCTTTGACAGCGTTGACCCTCATGTCCTTGACACTCTCTGGTCCCCCAGCTTTTGCAGCATTTCGCTTTTCCTCCTGCTTTTCCGCTATTCTCTGCTGGGTGGAAGCTGATGGGGGCTGAGCCACGAGAATCCTGCAGCACGGGTGAAGGCCTGCATCACTGGGGATTAAGGCAGGACCAGGTGGAGAAGGTCCTTACAAGTCATGCTAAGGACTCTGGCAGTTCTCCTGAAGGGGATAGGGAGCCATCGGAGGCTGTAATGTGATCGGATTGTGGTTCACTATCAGAAAGAACCCTTTGCCTGCGAGGTGGAGGCAACACTAGACGGAGACATTGGGCTGCTGCTGAAACTTAGGAGAAAGATCACGGTGGCCTGATGAAGTGGCAGGTGGGATAAAGGGGTCGATTCACGAGATAGTGACTGGACTTGTTGCTGTTGAGACGTACGCGGTGAGGGAGCCAAGGGTGTTAAGGGTGACACTTCTGATTCTGACCTGAGGCGCAGAGAAGTGGGTTGAGACACAGAGATAATGAGCTGGGTTCATGCACATTGCGCTGGGGGGTGCTTGAGGGCCATCTGGGTGACAGTGTCCAGAGGTCGGGATGGTGGGTGTGTCTGGAGTGAGGTCAGGGCTCCCGCATTGCTGACCCATCAGCATCGGAGGGGGACACTATAGAGGTGCCCCGCTCCCACCCGATAAGAATAGAGAACCTCCGGTGACCATGGGTGACCACACACGCTTCTCTAAGAGCAGCCTCACAGCAGGATGTGTTCTGGGAGGAGCTTTGAGGCCGGTGGGGAAGGGGAAGGAAGAGGAGGGGACAGAGCCGGGCCTGAGCAGCACTGAGCTTTTCCCTGCAGACCTGGAGACTGTTGCTGAGACAGAAAACACCCGTGTGGGCTCCTCTGGGGCTGGCGGCCTCCCTGGGCAGGACAGTGGGGAGCTCGTCGACAAGGACTTGGGGAGCCGAGCTGCAGAGGTAGGTGCTGGCTGGGGAGTGGGGTCTCCAGAGAGGGAGCCAGGAGAGGCAGAGCGGAGGAGAGCGGAGGGGGTGCCTGAAGAATGGGTGCTAGAAGGGGCTTCTGTGAATGGCTGAGATGCCCCCTGTTCTTATAAACACAAGGCCCAGCCTTTCTGAGAACAGTTCCCCAGATCTGGTGGCTACTGTGACCAGGCTCAGGTGAGGGTGACTCCACCCATTTTCACAAGAAGAAAGGCCACAGGACCCTAGGAGAAGATCTCTCTGTTTTCTTCTCTGAACCCTGCAAATGCCAAAAATAATGAGACTAATTATACATGCTCGGTGCACTCATTATCCCAGTAGAATCTCACGAGCGATTGGAGGCAGGCTGGAGACATGTTTTAATGCCCATTTTATAGGTCAGGAGACTGAGGCTTAGATAAAGCAACCTGCCAATGACTAGAGTGGTTAAGTACAGCGCAGGACTCAGGGTGCACCTTCTGGGTCCCCGTCTGCATCCCTTCTGGGACATCACCCGTCTATTCCTCTCCTCAGGAATTTGGAACTGGTCGGGCCAGGCTGGCCTTTCTTTCCAGGTACTGGGATTGAGCATTTTCTATGCGTGCAGCCAGTTGCCGGAGTCCAACCACGGCCAGGTCTGCATCCTTGAGAAGCTGACCACTGGTGTGGGGGTTGAGACGCGACTACAAGTGACATGGAAAGTGAAACGCACCAGGGCGCGAGGGCAAGGGTGCGCGAAAGCGAACAGTCCTCTAGATGCCGATGGGGTGGGCTCAGTGGAAGGTGCACTTGAACCTCAAGGGGTGGGAGGGTTTGTGTGCAGACATGAGGCACCAGCCACCCAGGGGAGGGGGACAAAGTGTGCAAACCCGTGCAGTAGGAAAGGGGTGTGAGAGTTGGGATTAAAGGGAAGCACAGCTATAGATTCCAGCTGGCCGCTGAAGTGTGGGGTTTACGGAGGACGTACAGGTGTGGCACTGCTCCGTGTATTTGGCTGTACGTGGTTTTGGAACATCACCCCATTTAGTCTTCACAGTAATTCTATTGCTTTGAAGATATGGAAACCGAGGCACAAAGGTTGTAAGCAGGGAGCCCAAGTTGCCATCACAACAGAGAGGGTTGAACCCAGGCAGCGCCTAATGCTACCTCCCAGGCAGCTTTGCCACACGGCTACTCACCAGGGCCCGCCGCTCACCACTGCTCTCTTTACAAGTGCTCCTGGGCTGACCCGGGGGACGTGCATGCCAGGCTTCTGTGACTGCCATCTGGTCCCCTGGGCTTCCTGGGCAGGTTCCTCCCCGCCCTCCCAGACCGGCTCCCCAGCATCCAAGTGTTTCCTTCCCAGCCAGTGGCAGACAGAGGAGGAAACAGGCCTGTCCCCTCCACAGGGGGCAGGGCCCTCAGCTCCCTGAGCCCTCGGGATCTAGAGCACCTTCTCAGAACTCCCAGCTCTGCCTTCCCACCCCCTTCTCCCCTCACTGTGAGTCCCCTCATCACATGCTTAAAACCGGAGAACCAGGGATGTTCCTGGACAAGGATGACTGTCCCCAGGGAGAGGAAATGTCAGAGCCAGCAATGGGGAGCCAGGGTGGGTGGGGGATGATCAGAACCTGGGCTCTTCTCAGTGAAACACTGACCCTGAGCCAGGTCGCTTCACATTCTCTTCTAAATCCTGCTTCCTTCCATCCTTCCTCTGGCCGGAAGCCTTCCCCATGTTTTGCTGCACAAACTTACCGGTGGCAGCAGCTGCAAACACCCCCGTTGGCTTCTTCCTGCTGCGTCCCATAGAGCCACCTTCTGTGGCCAGTCCTGAGGCCAGCTTAACCCCAAGGCAGTGACCAGCTGTGTGTTTGCCCCTGCTCTGAGGACTGTTCCTTGCGAATGTTCTGGATTTAAGGAGGAAGGCCCTCATTCATTCACTCATTCTCTCTGTCTCTGGTCTCGTACCTCTCTGTCAAGAACTGTGCAGGGTCCAAGATTTCACCCTACTTGTAACTAGTGTAACTAACAAGTCAGCCTGCCTGGCTTTTAAGGATGCTGGCAGAGAACACGAGATTCCAGGGTCAGAGATAAAGGACTTTATTGCAGCACAACCAGCATCATATGTCATGCTTTTCACTCCCCCTCCCCGCCCCCCACTCCCCTGACCCAAGTCCCATGGGGGCATGGGGGAGGTGGAGCCAAATGGATGCTGTGTCACAATCCAGGAGCCCTGAGCTTAGAAAACCCACAATGGGCTGCCACCCAACCTGCCCAACCTTTGTCCTGGAAGGAGACGTTGTCTCTGCTGTACTGGGTGGCAAGTACACCTGTCCTCTGCCCAGAAGGAAGGTGTTCTCTCTCTTCCGAGGCTGTTCACCATACAAACCTTCCTGAAGAGATCATCAGGAACCAAAGCTCACAAGGCGGGCACTACCCCGTGGAGGCCTGCCTGCCAGCACCCTCTTGCTCCCCAGCTGCTCTGTCCCCGGGAAACCTCAGACACCTCGCACCTCAGTGCTTGGCTGCCTGCTCCATTTGCCTGGAACGTAGTTCCTGCAGATATCTCCTGACTCACTTCCTTCCCCCTGCAGGTTTCTACTCAAACGTCACCTCTTCAGTGAGGCCTCCCTGATTGCCCTTTTAAAGCCACACTCTACATTCCCCTTCCCAGCAGTATTATCTTATTAATTTATTTTTAGTTACAGTTGATATTCAATATTATATCGGTTTCACGTGTACAGCATAGTGATTAGACATTTATATCATTTATGTGGTGATCCCCCCAATTAGCAACATTATTGATGACATTCTCTATGCTGTACTTTACATCCCATGACTATTTTGTAACTACCAATTTCTTTGTTATTTTAAGATTTTTTTTAAGATTTATTTTATTGTTTCTGACAGAGAGAGATAGTCACAGAGAGATACAGAGAGAAGGGGGAGGGCCCAGAGCAATCTCCATAGTTGTACGTCATCAGTGTTTGATATGGTTTCATTCCACACAGGTGGGTGGGGGTCATGCAGGTCGGGAACCAGGCAGGGGCCTCCCACATGGGAGGCATGCCCCTGAGAGCTGGGGGCAGAACCAGGGGCCTCCCACAAGGGAAGCTCGCCCCAGCAAGAGCTAGGGGTCACACACACCCCAGTTCAGCATATGGGTCCACAGGCTGGGGCCGGGATTTGATCCTCGGACCCTGGGGCTGCAAAGCAAGGGCTTAACCCACTGAGCCACCCCAGCTTCCCCCGATTTCTATTTCTTAAACCCATCATATTTTTTCACGCAGCTCCCCAAACCCCTCTCTTGTAACTAACAATTTCTCTGTATCCATGAGACTGTTTCTGTTTTGTTTGTTCAATTATTTTGCTCTTTAGAGCCCACATGTAAGTGAGATCACATTGTATTTTATTTCTCTGCCTGGTTTATTTCATTTAGCATAATACCCTCTAGGTCCACCTATGTTGTTGCAAATAGTAAGACTGCCTTCTTTTTTATGACAGTGTAATACTCCATTGATGTATGTACCACATCTTCTTTATCCAATCACCTATTGATGAGCACTTAGGTTGCTTCCATATCATGGCTACTGTAAATGATGCTGCAGTGAACATATGGGGTTTATGCATCTTTTCAAGATATTTTGGATTTCCTTGGATAAAAATACCCAGAAGAGGAGTTGCTAGGTAATAAGGTAGTTCTATTTTTACTGTTTTGAGCAACCTCCAAACCATTTTGCATAGTGGCTGCTCCAATTTGCAGTCTCACCAACAGTGCGCAAGAATTTCCTTTTCTTTGCATCCTCAGCAACACTTGCTGTTTGCCAATGTATTGACAATAGCCATTCCAACAGATGTGAGGTGGCATCTCACTGTGGTTTTGATTTGCATCTCTCTGATGGTTAGTGAGATTGAGCATTTTTCATATGTCTATTGGTCATCTCAATGTCCTCTTCGGAGAAATGTCTATTCAGGTCCTCTGCCCATTTTTAAATTGGATTGTTTGTTGTTTTTGTGTGTATTGAGTTGGTGACTTTTTTTTTAAATAAATTTTGCATATGAACCCCTTATAGGATGTATCATTGGTGAATATCTTCTCCCATTCAGTAGGCTGTCTTTTCATTTTGTCAATGGTTTCCTTTGCAGTGCAATAACTTTTTAGTTTGATGCAGTCCCATTTGCTTATTTTTTTCTTTTCTTTCCCTTGCCCAAGGAGATATAACAGAAAAAAAATATCACTTAAGAGCAATGTCAGAGACTTCACTGCCTATGTTTTCTTCAGTAGTCTTACGGTTTCAAATCTTACAATTAAGTTTATTCTTGCAATGTGTGTCCCAAAATTTACGCAAGATTTGAATTTTGCGTCATTTGTGTGGTAAAGTGTTGCCAATGAAAAAAACAGACAGTGTGACAGCTGACAGTTCAGGGTTATTAAAAACATAGCGCTACATGGAAGAACAATGCATTTTCATTGTTGAGCAATAAAAATTTACAATTTTTAATTATAAACCTGTGTTTTCTATCAAAATTACTTCTTGCGTGAATTTTGGGACACCCTTTATTTAGTTATTTACTTATTTATGTGTGTGTGTGTGTGTATATATATATATATATATATATATATCATATCATATTTAAAATATCGTATTTGTCATTCCTAATATTGTCTTTGTTCTCATTTTCTCTCTCCTCTGTCTCTTCTCTCTTCTCTTTTTCTCCCTCCATTAGTCCCCACGAGAGAGAAAGAGAGAGAGAGAGAATGTGTGTGTGTGTGTGTGTGTGTGTGTGTGTGTGTGTATTTATTTAGTTTTTTTTCGTTTGTTTGTTTTTTTAGGGAACAAGCTCTTGGATTCATTCAGAGTCCTCTGCATTTCAATTGTGGAGTTGGCTGCTCTAGGAAGCAGATTTTGGGAGCCCCTCCCACTGGGGTCACAGTGGGGCTGCCTGGGGTCATGATTGAGGGCATGGGCTCCAGAGCCAGGTGGTCTGAGTTCAAGTGCTCATTTCTTTACCTGACCTCGAATAGTCACTTAAGCTCTCTGTGCTTTAATTTCCCATCAGTAGAAGGGAAGGAAACAGCACCTACCTCATAAGGTTAATATTAAAGAGTTAACAGTTCTTACGTGCTTAGAAGAGTACCTGGCACATGGCCAGCATCATGGAAGTGTTTCTTAAATAAATTTGGACTTCCCTCCAAAGTGTTAGAAGTCTAGGTCCCCTGGGAGTCTGTCCATTCCCCAAATATATATTCTGCATCTTCCTATCACATCAACTGCCTCTTATTTTGCAGAACCACCTTTGTGCAGAAAAGCCACCACTGAACTTTCCATTCTGTTGCCTGCAACAACCACATCCTCCTCACATGGAGAGCACAGGTCAGTATGGGCGGGGAGAAGGGTCCGGTGTGCCTGGCTACTTCACGGGGAAGGCCCTTTGTGCAGGTGACAATGTCCCCAGGCTGGCACAACCACCTCCACCCTGTGAGATGCTAACTCAGCTGCCCAAATGTGAGAACATCCTGAGAGACGGACATCCACATACTTGTATGACCCTGAGCTGTTTGCAGGTCACCGAACTGGACATGGGGAATAATGACAATCATAGCCAAGATGCAGTATCAAACACTTGCATTTGCTTAACAGAAACCTCTGTGGAGCTTGCAATATATCAAGTAGCAATAAAAGCACTTGACAAATATTAACTCATTTAGACTTTGTAAAGACCCCACAAGACAAATATTATCATTACCCTTGATTTACAGAAGGGGAAAGTGTAAGAAGACAGGCACTGTTCCCAAGGTCACATATTATATGGTCACATCAGGATTTGAACCCAACAATCCAGCTCCAGCATCCATGCTCTTAGTGATTTCACTACAGATTGCATTGTGCAAACATCAGAAGGGTTCTGTGAGGCAGAGATATCATTATGATTATCCTCATTTTATTGAAAGAGAAACTGAGGGAAGCCGGGATGGCTCAGTGGGTTAAGCGCTCACTTTGCAGCGCCTGGGACCCAGGATCGAATCCCGGCCCCGGCCCGTGTGGACCCATGTGGTGAACTGGGGAGTGTCCCCAGTTCAGTTCTCTTTCTGTCTCTGTATTCTTCTCTCTCTCTCTCTCTCTCTCTCTCTCTCTCTCTCTCTCTCTCTCTCTCTCTCTTTCTCTCTCTGTCAAAAACAATTAAAAAAAATTTTTTAAAAAAAGAAAGAGAAACTGAGGCCCAGAGAGGTTAGGTAATTTGCTCAAAGCCACACAGCTAGTAAGTGGCAGAACCAAGATTGGAACCCATGTCTGGCTGATTCGCAAACCCAGACTCCTCTCCCTTTATCAGCCTGGACAGCAAGGAGAGATGAGCTTTCCAAGATGTGTATCAACTAATGGTTACCCAGCAAGTCACAGACCACTCTTCAGGCCACCAGGCACAGACTCGAGTGCCCTTGAAGATTGCTGTCCTGGAGAAGAGGAGCGGACACCCAAAGCAGGCACAGCTACCAGCTTCTCAGTCCTAAGACATGCACCCCCCCCCCACACACACACACACACCCCACTCACCATCAGAGAGCCCTGCCCAGCCGGAATATTGGGCCGGCCCAGTGCATCCTGCTGTTGCATTATTCCAGGTGGTCTCAGACCAGAAGAGAGGAGAGTGATGGGGCCGGCACTATGGCCGTCTCCTACCTATTTCAAAGCCAGCTTACTTTACACCCACTGTAACTGTAACAGTAAACACACATCGTGCCGGGTTTTACGAAGAGAGGTATGCCGATGAGCGTTGTGTAGATGCAGGCAACAAAAACCCGCAGGGCTAATGTCATTTTTAAATAAGTGGCCAAGCCTTGAAGAAACTGCTGGAGGGGCATCGGACAGCAGAAAGGACAAAAGACAGGGCACATCTGCCACCAGAGACTGTGACCTCAGGGAGCTGTCCGGGTGTTCTTCCCTCCTGGCCGTTAGCCTCACATGGTTCGCCGAGAGAGAGACAAGCTGCCGGGTGGCATGGTCCTGTGCCCACACCATCCCAGCAGCTACCAATTGTGCTGCAGTTCAGCATGTGGGTTTTCAGGAGCAAGGGCCAGAATTTGATCCCAGGACTTCACAGTTACAAGGCAAGCACTCAACCCTTTGAGCTCTCCCAGCATCCTCTGGGGTTACGTTTCTGAACAAAGCTTTTACAGAGCAAGCTAACAAACACCAACAGAAACAAACAAACTTCCTCTACTTGTGTATTTAAAAGCCCCTCCCACAAACATGATAGCAGCGTTGCCAGGGAGGGGCCATTCTGACGCCTTGACCCTTATAGGCTGACCAGACGTCCCATTCTAAAAAGAACAGACAACAACCGTGCTGTCTCATTTAAAATGGTACTCCTAGTCAGCTTAGACCAACTTGTTCAACCCACGGCCCACGAGTCACATGCAGCTCAGGACAGCTTTGAAGGCAGCCTAACACAAATTCGTAAACCTTAAAGCCTTATGAGACTTTTTTTTTGCATTTTTTCTTTTTAGATCACTAGTTATCATTAGTGTATTTTATATGTGGCCCAAGACAATTCTTCTTCCAGTGTGGCCCAGGGCAGACAAGGTTGGATACCCTGGGCCTAGACCTTCATCCTTAATTCAAAGGTAATGGTCCTCTGTGAGCTCTGAGCATCTTGTCACTTGACTCCTTCCTTCACTAACAGATCAATTATCCAGAATTCCAAGCTCATCCTCTAAGACTGTAGCTTACTCTATAGTTATTTTTTAAATTGCTTATTAGGCCACACCCACAGAGATCTGAGTTCATTGGCTTGGGGTGGGCTGTGCATAGGCATCTTTTAAGGATTTCCAGGTGATTCTACTGTGCTCCAAGGTTGGAAACTATGAAGAATGTGAACAATCCTAAGAGGGGGGTTGGGGAGAGATTTGACAGGCAATGAAAAGCTGGCATTGCCAAGTCCTAAGATGGCTTCACATGGCCTGAAATTGAGGAGCAGACCCTAAACTTTGGGGGGACTACCATGTCAGCACCCTGTCAGCCTTCTCCTTCCCTCCCTATTGTCTCATTAGCTGTAGTGAAATCTACCTTGGTCTGAGAGCTGGGAACCTTTTTCTGGGCAACTTTTGTTGTTGTTGTTGTTAAATTTATTGGGGTGACATTGGTTGGCAACAACTACATAGTTTCCAGGTGTAGAACTCTACCTGACATCCTCTGTGTACTGAACTATGTGCTCACCACCCAGAACCAGCTCTCCTTCCAACACCATATAGCTGGTGCCATCTCCCAACTCCTCCCCCACTCTCCCTTCCCCCTCCCTCCAGGTAACTGTATCAGGGCATTTATTTCTGCATTCAATGCCCAAGCTCACATAAACATGCGTTCATAGTCTCCCCTGGGTGTACCCTCGTCTGTCTTTTCCCAGTAGGCTGTTGAATGGTCACATGTACGAGAACAACTTTGGAAGAAGAGCATTTGACAAAGAGAAAACTGCTCCAACAGCTGTGTGGCCTTCAGTAAATCACCTTTCCCCTCTGAACCTCATCTCCCATCTGTAAAATGGGCAGAGAGCCTTTGAGGTCCCTCCAGGCCTGATCTTCTGGTTGGAGAGGTAATATGGGGCAAGGATAAGGGTTCTCGACCTAGAATCCACAAAACAAGAAGAGTATTTGCCCTGCCAAATTCACAGGACTCTGCGCAGACTTTAATGAGATCTTAGATTAGAAAACATTTTGCATAACCATCTGTCAGTCAGAATGTTAGCTAGCTGCTGTAACAAATGACCCCAACATCAGTGAATTATCACAACAAATGGTCATTTCTCATGCCATCATCCAATCTGGGCTCCAAGCCGTCTTCCAGGGACTGAGGTGTCTTCCCTCTCATGGTTCCATCAACTTTAATACATGTCTTCCGAAGTCACCACAGAATGGCTGGAGAAAGTGTGGAGGCTGGGGCAGGGGATCTTATGACCAGGCCTAAAAGGGGCACAAATCACTTCCACCACGTTCCATAGGCCAGAATTCAGTGATATGGCTCCTATGTAACTCCTGAGGAGTCTGGGAAATGCATCTTCCCATCTGCCTGTGGTAACAATGAAATTCGTTTGATGGACACATACTGTCTTGCCACACCAGCGTAAGACTCCCCAAGGGTATGGCATTCACTTGCTATTTGAATGTATTAATAGCAATATGAACACCTGATAGTAATAGTAATATCCCACATGCCTGGTGGAAGAGAGGATAAGGACAATGAATGCCATTTATTTATTGGCAGTTCTGAGTCAAGAAGGATTTAGACATGCATATCACATATGAACAACCCAGAGACACTTGAAGCACAAGAAATATCTCAGTTCTTTCTTTTACTTAAATCCAGCTTCAAGCTCTCATTTCCCAAGATTAGTATGAATTCCAGTGTCATTTACTTGCGGTGACTCCCCACAACTTGGGGTCTTGTGAAAAGCCCAGGGCTTATCAAGTCTGGGGGATGAGGGAAAGCTGGGATGGCTCAGCGGGTAAAGCGCTCGCTTTGAAGCCCTGAGGACCGAGGATCGAATCCCGGTCCCGGCCCATGCGGACCCACATGCTGAACTGAGGAGTACCCCCAGTTCAGTTCTTGCCGGGACCTATGTGGGAGGCTCCCGGCCCAGTTCCTGCCCTACGCAGCCTTGTGCCCACCTGTGGAGTGAAACTATACGGAAAA
>PVKE010029630.1:0-20118 GCA_004027555.1 Craseonycteris thonglongyai | reverse complement strand
TCATAATACAAAAGCCATGAGTTGTTGGCGAAAAGTTCAGGTCGGTTTTGTCTAGCTTTTTCATGAAGCCTTTTTAGTACCTCGAAATAGTCAACTTGGTTGACTGTTTGTCCAGTTCACACAAATTCATTATAAAAAATCCCTCAGATATCAAAAAAGATTAGCCACATCATTTTGACTTTTGACTTGGACTAATAAAAAATTTTTGGTTATAGAGTATTGGCTGACTTCCATTGTGTATTTTGACACTTTGTTTCAGGATTGTGTTGGTAAATCCATGTTTCATCACCAGTGATGACACAACCCAAAACATCATCTTGCCTCTCCAAAGGGTTTTGGCAAGTTCAAGCTCTGACATTCTTGCAACGGCACACAAAAACACACAACAATAGTAAACATGACTTAGTAAGACACCACCATACATTGACCCTAAAGGATCTGTGAGACACTGATATACCAGTTATGAAACCTTACTGAGCTGCTTGCACAGTGCTGCCAACATAAACACATAGTGGCAAGTTTGTGAACTTAATTGTCAAATCTTGTACACATATGATGAAATTTTATTCAGACATAAAAAGAAGTAAATTCTGTCACATGTGACAAAATGGATGAACTCGGAGAACCTTATGCTGGGGATTTCTGATCAAGATGGCAAAGTAGGTGAACACTGTGATGGCCTCCTCTCATGACCACCTTAAAATTACAACTAAACTACAGAACAATCATCATTGAGAATCACCTGAAGTCTAGCTGAAGAGAAGTCCTAAAACTAAGGACATACAGAAAAAGCCACCTTGTGACTAGTAGGAGGGGCAGAGCCAAAGAATGTGCTGGTCCCACACCCTCATGTGACAGTTAAAATTTGGAAGGGATACTTCAGCTGAAGAGGTCCTCCTAAAAGAGTCAGAGGTCACAGGCCCACACCAGGCTCCCCAGCCCAATGTTCCAGAGCCTGAGAGAAAAGTTCCTATAAATTCTGTCTGTGAAAACCAGTGGAGATTGTAGCGGAGTGAGACAAGGTCAGCTGGAGTCCTAGGCTCTCCTCTGAAAGGTCCAGTGCATGGACTTACATGATGGACTCACTCACTCTAAGCTCCAGTGCTGGGACATCAATTCAAAATGTGCCAAGAATATATGGGGAAGAACTGAATTGTCTGGCTCTAAGACAAGGCTGGTGGGGCAGTTTTCTTTCAGACAGAAGAGTTGGCAGAATCCGTTTCTTTTCTGAGCCCTTCCATCTCCTTCCTGGCAGACACAGGCAGCTGCCATATCTGCGTCTCCACCAACCTGGTTAAAACAGTTTGCCCCACCTGGTGAATCCCTGAGACTCTGACATCCTCATCCTGCAGGCCCACCCAGGTCACTTCCAGTGACTTTTCCATGTAAACATCCTGTCTTGGTTTATGCTACGGACTTGTCAAAAATCTCGCAAAGTTTCACAAACCCCAAAGAAGCAACATTGGGCCTCAGAATGCCTGGTACCTTTGGCTAAGCAGTCCTCAGCTCGGCACTAGCTATGTTTACCCACTTTGTAACTTGGCCTCTTGAAACAATTCCAGGCCCAACATGGGTTTCTACCATCTACAGATTGCTTTGAAACTCATGGGAGGTGGCCCTGGGTAGGACACAGGCTGCAGTTGAATTTGGACTGTAGTGGGGCACCTCCCAGGAGGCCCTAGGGTCAGCACTCCTAGTGGCCAGCTTCAGACTCAGCTGATATATCACCCAACTGCCTCCACAAATGGCACCCCCAAATGACAGGGGGCGGCAGGTACCAGCACCTTGCTAAAGTGAATGCTGCTCCAGAGGACCAACCATGCACAAAAGCTCCTCCACTGTAGTCACAGCCAGTTCTCACAACCAATCAGTTTTAGGTAGGCTGACCAGCCATACTGTTTCAAATGGGACATAAATAAGGGTACTGTCCCATTTCAAACAGTATGTCTGGTAAGCCTACTGACACTTTGAATTTAGCCCAGTGAGACTAGGCTCTTAAGGTCAATCTCTCCCATTGACATACAAACAAAAATCAAGGCTCAACTACAACAGGAGGGCACACACAACCACACAAGAAACACACCTGGAGCCCTCAACATAGGATATCAAAAATATTGTGCCAAAAGGCCCCCAATGGACACCTACTACATAAGTCCACCCTGATAAGATCTAGAAATGTAGCAGCCCTACCTAATACATAGAAACAAACCCAGGGAGGCAGCCAAAATGAGGAGACAAAGATACATGTTGCAAAAAGAAGAATAGAACAAAGCTTTGGAAAAAGAACTAAACATAGTGGAGACAGGCAATCTACAAGACACAGGGTTCAAAACACCATTTATAAGGATGTTCAATGATCCCAGTGAGAACTTCAACAAAGAGACGTGACACATAAAAATGGAGATAGAAAACATAAAAAATGACCAGTCAAAATGAAGAGTACAATAACTAAAACAAAGGATACATTAGAACAGGGATGTCCAAACTTTTGGCTTCCCTGGGCCACACTGAAAGAAAAAATTGTCTTGGGCCACACATAAAATACACTAACACTAATAATAGCTGATGAGCTAAAAAAAAAGGAAAAAAAAAAGAAAAAAATATATATATAGCAAAAGTATCTCATAATGTTTTAAGAAAGTTTACAAATTTGTGTTGGGCCACCTTCAAAGCTGTCCTGGGCCTCATGAGACCTACAGGCTGCAGGTAGAACAAGCTTGCATTAGAGGGAACCAACATTAGATAAGATGAAGCAGAGGACTGAATCATAGATTTAGAAGTTAAGGTAGTAGAAAACACCCAATCAGAACAACAAAAAGGAAAAAAAAATCCAAGAAATTAGGACAGTTAAGTAGTCTCTGGGAAAACATCAGATGAACCAACATTCACATCATTTTGGTACCAGAAGGAGAAAAGAAAGAGCTAGGAATAGAAAACCTATTTGAAGAAATAATGATCAAAAACTTTCCTAACTTGGAAAAGGAGTAGACACACAATCCAAGGAAGCACAGAATCTCTAACAAGATGAACCCAAAGAAGCCCACACCAAGACTTTATTATAATTAAAATGCCAAAAATTAAAGACAAAGGAGACTCTTAAAAGTAGCAAGAGAAAGGAAGTTAGTTACCTACAAGAAATTTCCCATAAGACTGTCCCTTGATTTTTCAACAGAAACTTTGCAGCCAAGAAGGGATTGGCGTGAAATATTCAATGTGATGAAGGATCGATCTATAGCCAAGATTACCCAGCAAAGCTATCCTTTAGAATTGAAGGACAGATAAAACGTTTCCTAGATAAGAAGAAGCTAAAGGAGTTCACAGCCATGAAACCAGTATTATAAGAAATAATAATGGGACTTCCTTAAGCAGAAGAAGAAAAAAGCATTAAAATATGATTAATAAAATGGAAATAACCACATATCTATCAACAATTATTTTCAATATAAAGAGAGTAAATACTCCAACCAATAGACAGGGTGGATGAATGAATAAGAAAACAAAATCCTACAAGAGACTCACTTCAGATCAAAAGACACAAACAGACTTAAAGTAAGGGATGAAAAAGGTATTTCATGAAACAGACAAAAAAAAAGTTAGTTAGCAATACTTAAACACTAGACAACATAAACTTTAAAACAAATGCTGTAGCAAGAAACAAAGAAAAACCCAGTATTCCACATCTGAGTTATTTATTCCAAAAAACCCAAAATGCTACTTTAAGGGAATGTGTGCAATCATGTCATTGCAGCATTATTTACAGTAGCCAAGATACGAAGCCAAACTTGTTGTCCATCAGTGGATGAACAAATAAAGAAGAGGTGGTGCATTATACCATAGACTATTACTTGACTATTAATATAAATCTTGCCATCTACAACAACATGGATGTGCCTAGAGAATATTGTGCTGTGTGAAGTAAGTTAAACAAAGAAAGACAAATGTTATATGATTTCACTTATGTGTGAAAGCTAACAACCAAAATAAGAGAACAAACAAAACAGAAACAGACTCATAGATACAGAGAACATTTTGGTCATTGCCAGTTAAAAGGGGTGTTAGGAGATTGGTCAAAAGGGTGAAGGGATTAAGAAGTACAAATTGGTAATCAGAAAATAGTCATTTGGATATAAATATAACATAAGGTACATAGTTAATAATATTGTAATAACTATGTATGGTGTCAGATGGGTACTAGGTTTATCAAGGTGAGCACTTTATAAGTTATATAAATGTTTAATCACTATGTTGTACACCTGAAAATAATATATTTTATGTCAACTGTAATTGAAACATAAAAAATAATTTTCAAAAAGAACAAATGCTGCCTAATTTTATTTTGTGAGGTATCTAAACTCATAGAAACAGAAAGTAGAAAAATGGTAATTGCCAAGGGCTGAAAGGAAGAGAACAGGGAGGTTTTAAGTAGGTCTAGATTTTCAATCACGCAAGATGAAAAAGTTTTAGGAACTGCTCTACAACATTGTTCTTATACTTAACAATACTGAACTGCACACTTAAAAATTTACTAAGAGGGCATATCTCGTGATATGTGTGTGTGTGTGTGTGTGTGTTTATCATAACAACATAAATTAAACTACAAAACTCTTGAGGAAAACATAAGAAAATATTTGTGACCTAGAGGTAGAAAAATATTTCTTAGGAACAATACCAAAAGTATGTTGCATAAAATAAAAATTGAGAATTGAACTACGCCATAATTATGTACTTCTCCTTTTTTAAACACACTTTTAATGGAATTACAACACAAACTGACACTTGGGGTTGGGGGGAAGCATTTGCAAATAACACATCTAATAAATAATGTGTATCCTCAATATATAAAAAATCCTGAAAACATAAGAAATTGGCAAGATATTTAAATAAACAGTCCACAAAACAAGATACACAAAATAAGCACATAAATATATAAGGGCTGTCCAGAAAAAATTCAGCCAGTGTCAATATAACAAGAACAGTTACATGGTTGGATACTTTCCAGACTGCCCTTGAATACTCAATATTATTAGTCATTAACAATGGCTGCCACTATACACTAATTGAAATTTCTTAAAATTTTTCACTATACAAAGTGATGGTGACACTGTGCTATAGTTAGAACTCTCATATGCTGCTGGTCAAAATGTAAAATGTCACAAACACTTTTGAAAACAAGGTAGTTTCTTAAATAGTTAAATTTATATACCATATGAGCTAGCTTCATTACCTAAGACAAATGAAAGAATTTGTCCATACAAATGCTTATGCTTCATTCAGAGCAGCTTTATTAACAGAAGTTGAAACTCAAAATATCCCAAATGTCCACTCACAGTTAAATGGATAAAACAAACTAATTATATTCCTACTTTGAAATACTACTCAGGAATAGAAAAGACATAGGCTATTTGATGAAACTTGATATAATTATGATACATGAATGAAGCCAGAAAAAATAATACATACTGGATGCTTCCATTTATATAAAATTCTATAAAATGCAAACCAATCCATAGTGACAGAAAGAGTATCAGTGGTTGACTAGGGATGGGGTTGGTGTAGAATGGGGCAGGACCCATTGCAGGAAGGAATTATAAAGGCACATAAGGAAGTTGCTGGAGAGAGTTGTTATATTCATTATGCACACTGTGATGAGGATTTGCAGGTGCGTACATAGGTCAAAATTCATCAAATTGCACACTTTCAATATGTTTGGTGTGTATTGTATATCAATTACATCTCAATAAAGCTGTTAAACATTTTCCTCATGTGCCTCTGAAGTTATCTGAGTCCTGGCTAAAAAGAGTTAATGAGGCAACATTCTTTAAAGGAAAGACCTAACACTAGGACTTCAATGGAGAAGTAACTTGAAGTCCTCCAGTGAGAGTTAATAAAGATGAGGCTGAGATATTCTGTGGGAACTTTCTTGTTTGGTACTATTGGCTCACTTTGGAGGATATGCTCCTATCCCCAAAACAAAAGCTTAAAATGAAGTTGGCCCCTAAAGATACATTGTAGTTTTCTGAAGTATATCATCTTTTCCCTCAAGCTTAGTCTGAAGTTTAAGAAAATTATTGGAATACAGGAAGGCACAGGAATAGTCCAGAAAATACCATATTAAGTAGATTCACCATTGGGCACTTAACAAACAAGCATTTTTTGTTCCAGGCTCTATACTAGTCACAAAGGTACAGTGGATTTCATGCACAGGTTCTGACAGATAGGGACTGCCATACACATTTAGCAAGATGAACAACAGAACTAAATGATTGCCTTTCAGAGCCAATGATAAATTATTGGTCTGTTTTTGATGCCCTAGGTTTCCAGATTTGGCTTTTATTTTATGTCCTATATAATTATAACAGTTATAATAGGTAGAGTATTATTCACAGACCAATTACTGTGTTGATACATAGAGTCCAGAAGTCCAATATCTATCTTGAATGAAAGCTTTGTTCCTTACATCAGCCTTTGTTTCTCTGTAGTAAGTTGGCCTCAGGACAAATAACATTACATATAAATGCAAGCCTGAGTTTTTCCCCCCAAGAGGTTCTAAATAATTTGGCTGTAACTCTTTGGGAATGACATTCATAAAAAAAAGCCCTAAAATAATTTCATTATTTTATTTTTCAGCTACAGGTACTTCCAAAGCTGTGAGTTATCTAAATTGTATTTTTGTCACAGGGTTATAAAGAGGATAATGTGAAAATTCTATTGGGAGATTGTTAGTAAATTTATAAAATTACTTTCTGTATCCAGTTAGACCAAGTAATTTTTTTCACTAGTTCCTTTTAGTACACTCTTATATATCATTGAAGACTTCAGGAGAATAAAAGTTAAACACCCAAACAAAAGATTCTCTGCCTAAAAGCATGTCTGTTAGGACAAAGTTATCATTTATGAGGCTCAAAGATAGCCTCTGGATAAATGAACAATCTAAGCCTAAAGCTATAACTACTGCACAGTGATATTTCCAGAAATCTTTCTCTTGTCCATTCTATGCTGTTCCCTCAGATCCGGTCATGAATGATCGGTCCCAGTTCTATAGACACACCACTGGGGCATATTCTCACTGCTGCTTGATCCAACCAAGGCCTCAGGACATACATCAAAGTAATCTCCAAAGAGAAATCTGTCATATGGAATGGATGCTCCTTAACCCTGCTATGTCATTCTGTGGCCAGCCAAGAGCTGATGGTATAAACTACAGAGGAGGGCTTGACATCCTGTGGTCTTATGGACAGGAAGTCTATGGCATTTTCAATACTAATGCTCCATAGAATTTTGGAATCTCATCTTATTCTTTTGATGTTATTATGTTGAGCAGCCAGTAACTATAACACATTTTTGTTTCTCAGTTCTGTAACCTTTAACCATGTGTCTGGAGTATCTTCATCTTGGTCATTTGGAAAATTTCTGTGGACCCAAAAGAAATGAAAAAGCCCAAAAGGTCCAAAAGTAGCTATCATGAAGGTCAAAGGTAAAGCTTGCTGGAACTAATGGCCAGATAATTGTGTGGAGTGCAAAGCAGCGAACTTTTAACAGTAGTTAGAAGATAAAGCTGAACAAATGGCTAAGCGAGAGAGCAGAACTATCAAAACCAGAATGATTCATTGTATGTTTTCTAAGTTATAAGTTCAATTAACTTAGTTGCTAAATCACAAAACAGAATAAGAAAAACAAGACTTGATAAACTGTCACAGATCAGCAGAGACTAAAGAGACTTGACGACTAAATGCAATGTGGTATCCTGGATTGGATGGTGGAACAGAAGAAAATTAATAGAAAAACTGGTAAAATCCAAATGAAGTTTAAAGTTCAGTAATAGTAATGTTTCAATATTGATTTCTTAGATTTGACAAATATACCACAGTAATGTAAGATAATAGCACTAGGGAAATTAAAATCAGTGTGGGTTGGGGATGGCAGGGTATTTACAGGGATCCTCTGTACTATCTTTGTGATGTTTCAATAAAAAGTTTATTTTAAAATGCATAAGACAAGATTCTAATCCTGAAGTAGTTATACCATATTCGGGAAGATACAATAACAAAGAGATGAACTCAATTCTAGCACTAAATAGTTTAATAACAAGACTCACAAGCTGCTTAGAACAGGCAGACCTCTTAAGTCCAACTTGGCTTTAAAGAGTACCTGAGATCAATCCAAAAGGATTTGAAGGATTGGGCAGGAAAAGGAAAGGGGGGCCAGAATTATAGGTGGAAGGAAGTGCATGAGGCATATGGAGAAATAAGACAATTTGAAAGTGCAAAGGATGAGACTAGAGATGGGAACAGATCAGACCATGGAAGGCTTTTATACCTGAATAAGGAGGTAGAATTCTACCAGGGGATAGTGGTGAATAAAACCATAAGATCTGCAATAGAAAACAGACACATTTTTGGAGGCAGAACTAAAAATACATAGACAAATTAGGAGTCTTTTGTAATAGTGTGAATTAGGAAGAAACAATAAATATGGGAAAGAGTACAAATCTGAGAAATACATAAGAAGTAAAATAAGCAGCACTTAGTGAACTTGACCTGAGGCCATTTAGTGCAGAGGAAAATTACCCACCAAACAAAAAATGTCTTAGAAATATCACTGAGCTATAAGCATGATATTGTAATTAATTTGCAAACACAAATATTTGTTTGTGAAGACAAGTTTAAATTACGCTTAGTATATTCTAATAAAAATAACAAACAAAACCTTGCAGTCAACAAGGCAATATAAATTCATGCCTTTTAAAATTCTATGTTTCAAACACATAATGGTAATAGATAAAATATAAAAAGAGGAAACCAAAAGCACAGAGCTGGCTTGAAAACAAGTTAAGTATCTCTGTGAATCAGAATAAAAACCCAAAATTGTGAGTAATGCTGAAGTCATAGGTCTCCAAGCTATGCACAGAGCACTAAGAAGTGGTTCCCTAAACTCCACTCCTATACAGTATGAAACTCTAACTTTGCTCCAAGTGTTAGCAGAACAAAGAAACAGAGCCATTCCCACAGCTTAATGCTGGCACTAAGGTGTGAATCAGTGGCTTGTGAAAGAAGGCTAAGAAAAATGATTCAGACCACATTGCCTCATCTGTGCCTTACAGGGTTATGTGGTCTTATCCAAGCATAACAGTCTTATCTAAATATCATCAGAAGACAGAACTGCCAACACCCATCCATACCTAATTCTGAGTTGGTGGCCCTGATCCAAATAGAGTGAAATCAAAGCCAATAGACAGCGGAAAGGAATGGGGAGAGACCTAGAGAGATAGAGAAACAAAATGAGTCTGCAAAGAAAAACACATCTTAGAAAGTTAACAGAAAGAAATGGAACCAGAAAAATTAACAATTAGAATATGATTTCACTCTTTATAAATTAATTTATTGTTCAGTCTTTAAAATATGTACGTTTTAAGATACTCAGAGAAAAATCAAAAGTAGCATTTTTTTTTTAAGATTTACTTTTATTGTTTTTGACAGAAGAGAGACAGAGAGACAGAGAGGCATAAAGGGGAGGGCCCACAGCAGTCTCCGTAGTTGAATGTCATTACGGTAGTTTTCTTCCTAGTTTCATTGCATGGCTGGGGGTGGGGCTGCGCAAGGCAGGAAGTGGCTGGGGTGGCGGCTCACATAGGAGGCTCACCCCAATAAGAACTGAGCTAGGAGGACATCTCAGTTCAACATATGGGTCCACATGAGCTGGGACTGGGATTCGATCTTTGGACCTGGGACTATAAGATGAGCACAATTGGTTAAGCCATCCCAGCATCCTCAAAAGTAGCATCATTTTTAAGATGCAGAACAAAATCTAGTAGAAATTCCTTCTCTAAGTTGATGTGAAAGGAAGACAAGATAGAATGGCAGCCAAACAGAGCATAAAGTCCAACACTTACCTGTGCAATGGGCTTATTTGCATGTTGAAAAAGACGCAGTTCGGTTAGACATTAAAGACAGAAGAAAAGTAGAGATACCTATGGCTCAATTTCTAGACAATCTGGGAAAAAATGGGATTTACAGTTAGGTGGTAGATTGTCTTTGAAATCAGGGTACTTCTACCTTGGAAACAGAGGGGTATCAGATAAGGAGGAATGAGTGCCTAGATAACATTGCAAATAGACTGTAGAAACTTGAAAAGTTTATAGCTTGGTGTTTTATTTTTATTATGGTTATTTCCTGGGGGAAGAGAGAGAGGAAGAGTAGAAGAATACATCAGGTTGGCAAATACTTAAATGATAAGAATGAACTGTTATTGGTCGAAGATAATGTTCCTTTTGATGCTGATCATTCTATAAGACAAGGTACTCACTTTTCCTATGAAATAAATGTTGAGTTCTAGTAAGGATTTCTTTTTTTACAAAGTGCATCTCTTAAATTTCTTGCCTATGGATGTATTGTTGGTTTAGTTGCTCTGTAAGCATTCTTTAAGCCTTAACGTGCCTATGAGAGATCTCCACAGTCATGTCAAGCTATACAAACCAGAAGGATAGCAGCACCCAGCAGCTCATTGTTAAGTCTTCCAGTTGGTCCCCATTTGGAAACTAGGTCCTGCAGATATACCTTTTTTCCCCACTCAAAAGGAAAGACACTTATTTCTATACATCAGGTAATTAAGGAAGAGAGAGCACAGCCCAATGAGTACGAATCAATTGCAGGAGCGGAGAAGGAACAAGGGAACAGCCAATGGCAGTGGCACCAGGCACTGCCCTGAGGCCACCAAGTCTGGTGGTGTTGTCAGGGTGACCTTCATGGGAGGGGTTTAGACTGTCAGGCCAAATGTCATGTTTGGGATAAGAGGTGAGGGGCTTTGCAGATACACTCTTAATGTAGTACCAATTTAAATGAAATCATTAGCAATCACCCAAGAACAAGAGTTATTTCAAATATGTAAACTGATTTTTAAAACTATGCTGCAGTGTGAAATGAAATGAATTAATATATATATATTCAACAGCTTTTAAAAAACATAGATACAGAAAAAAAATTAAATAAAAAAAACTAAAAAAAAATGTAATCATTGACTTAAAAATTAGTGGAGACTATAACATTTCTTTTTCTAATGCAAATAATTAAATTCACTGACTTCAAAGTACATTTCAGATCACAACCTTATTACTTGTACTCATGGCTTCATTGTCAGCTTATTTCCATTTTGCTAAATTATATCCTTGTTGAGAATCTATGGATATAAATACAAATTTTATTAGTCTTTGGAGAGCTAAATTAAAAGAATAAAAAATAAAAAACACTGAAAAAATTATTTCTCACTTTAACCACATTAAATCAAGATAATATTATAGACCAATTTTTTTTAATCTTTGGACTCTTCTGGTGTAACAATAATTACAAAATTTAATAATATGTGATTTTAAAATTGTTAGCAAATATAACAAAGTAAGAAAAAATAAATTCAAGTTTAAAATGTGAAAGAAAAACAAAAATTGTCAATTTTATCCCATTTTGAATTTTTTTGAAAAAACTGAATGCTGGTTGTATTGATCATAAAGCTCTATGCTAGTCAACGTGTGCAGTAAAACTGGTGTGACAAAAGAGGACGTCCCATTTATGCTATCCAGTCAAAGGCAGGCTTCTTGAGTTCGTGATGATCAGACTCCATTATCTGCAGAGGCAGGGAATTCAGGGGGTAGTCACTGAGTCCCCTTCAGGGTGTGGGAGCCAGGAGTAGCCTGACCAGATGTACGGTTTTAAATGGAACAGAAAACAATGGTATTGCCCCATTTCAAATGGTATGCATGGTTAGCCTACTGACACCATGAAGTTAGCCAGATACCCCCAATTTGAGAAACATTCTAAAAAACACCTATTCAATACTCCTCAAAACTGTCAAAGGCATCAAAAACAAGGAATGTCTAAAAAAGGATAGTAGGAAAAAACTAAGGAAATCTGAATAAAGTATGGACTTTAGTCAATAATAACATATCAAGATTGGCTCACTAATTGTAACACATGTACCATCAAAATGTATGAAGTTAATAGTAGAGGAAAATGTGTGTGGTATCTATAGTGACTCTGTACTATCTTTGCAACAATTTTGTAAAATTAAAACCACTCTAAAATTTCAAAAAAGTTTTTCTAAAAAAATAGACAAATTTAAAAGAATAGTTTCATGAAAAAACAATAAAATCAGAATATGGGAACAAGAATCACAATTACACCATATGTAAAAGCAAAAAAAATAAAAAGAAAATTTTCAAACAAACAAATATAAGTAGAGCATTAAGGTAAAAATGCTAATTATTATTGCATCACTAAAATTCTATCCAGGGGCAGTTATTTCCTTGTCTGTTAATTTCTTTGAGAAATCACTCATTTCCACTTTAACGGTTCCTTTGGGATAGCATCAGTACCAGGATTTCTAATTGATGAAAAATAAATAACTTCAACAAGTTTTTTTTTGACTCAGTAAGTCTTCTATGCCTTTTCTATAAACTAAGTATAATAGTGCTATAAACCTAAGCATGCTGTTATATGAACTAAATGAGATTATACATTTAAAAAACTTCCACAGTGTATGGCACATAGTAAGCTCTCAATAATTCTATTATTAGCCCCTCAATCATAAAAGATATAAATAATAAGAAGAATTATTATTGTTATTCTTATGCAGGACTTACAGATAGTGTTAGAGATGATACAAGATTTAGGGTAAACTATTGCCCCCTTTTTATTGTTATCTATGAAGGCCAACCAGCATCTGTTCAATTTTCCAAAAATCTCTGCATAGTTCCCATTTTGTTATTTAGTTTCACTTTATAAAACATTCTTTTTTTTCCACTTTATTCCCTTTTTTCCTAATAATAAGGCCCCCTTCTGATTATTCTGTTTCTGTAAACAATGTCACCATAATTTTAGGCTTGAAACATCAAACTAATCTTTTAACCTATCATTTTGTTCAACACAGCTAGCCATCATCAAGAACAAAACAAGACACAAATGAAAAACAGCATGTCCTTAAAATCTCTTTCATACTTGTCCATTTCTTTCTGTCACCATCACCAGCTTTAGGGTTTTCAAAACTCATTCTTAGCTATCTGTTATTACATCCTATTTGATTTTCTTTTTTCTTTATTCTTATTGTTTGAGAAGAGAGAGAGGAGGGGGGAGGGCCTGGAACAGTCTCCATAGTTGTACATCATTAGTGGTGATATAATTTCATTCTACACAGGTGGCTCTGGGACTATGCAGGGTGAGAACCAAACTGGGGCCTCCTGCACGGAAAGTGAGAACCTTTGCCACAAAGTCATGGTGGTTATCAGTTTTGCCACAGTTTTTTATGGGTTTTCATGTGCTAGGGCTGGGATTTGATCCCTGGATCTTGTGGTTGCAAGGCAGTGCTCAACCTGCTGAGCTATCCTGGCATCCCTGATTTTATTAGTTTCTGTATCTCCTCATATTAAACTCTTTCTGATTCATATAAAATATGTTAATATTATATTAAATCAGTTGATCTCAATAGGAGACAAGCAAAAGAGCTTTATTTATTCTCTCTTCCTTTCTACTTTTGAACATGCTCATAAACTAATTCTTTCCCTGTTTCTGCCACAAGTCACAGGCAGATTCCCCAAATTTTCTACACCTTTTTGATTATAAATAATCTTAATCTGTTTAATACAATAAAAAAAATCTCCCTCTCTCTTCTTCCAACCCTGTGCCCCTGGTAAGGTCTGCATCAGATTTCAACCTGCAATGGAGAGTAAGGGCTTTTTTACTTCTTCTGTCTTCCTCTTTTACCTTCTTCTCCAACCCTGGCTATTCTTATGCCTCAAAAACCAGGACCGGGAAAAAGGTAATTAGGGATAACAGAGCAATATCTCATGGCTGTAAGAGGAGCTTTTCCTTCTGTGTGTGATAGATGCACACATACTGTTTCATTTTGATACATTACTCATTTGAGGAAAACTTTTAATAGGTTTTTCAAAGTCATTCTACTAGGATGACTGACTACAGTTCCCAGAACACAGTCCCTAGCTCTCCTCCATTATAGGGAACAGGTAGACATAGAGCAAAATATATAAAATCGAGTAAAGGAAGCCTCTTCAGTAAATGGTCTGGAAAAATTGGAAAAACACATGCAAAAGAATGACTCTGGACTGTGAACTCTCATCATATACCAAAATTAACTCAAAGTGGATTAAAGAACTCCACATAAGAACTGAAACAATTAAGTGCATAGAAGAAGGCATCAGTATTAACTTACAAAACCTTGGGTTCAGAGAGCACTTTATGAACTTGACCTCAAAGGCAAGGGAAGTAAAAGCAAAAATAAATGAATGGGATTCTATCAAACTAAAAAGCTTCTATACAGCAAAGGACACTGTCAACAAAGTAAAAAGGAGACCAACCAGTGGGAGAATATATTTGCAAACAATGCCTCTGATCAGGGGTTAATATCTAAAATATCTAAAGAACTCATACAATTCAATAACAACAAAAACAGATGATCCAATTAAAAAATGGGTAGAAGACCTAAACAGACACTTCTACCCCAAAGATATACAAACAGACAACAGATACATGAAAAAATGTTCAACATCACTAGCAATTAGGAATGTGCAAATTAAAACCACAATGAAATACCACCTCACACCAGCTAGAATGGCTATAATCAACAAAACAAAGAGCAAGTGCTGGAGAGGCTGTGGAGAAAAATGAGCCCTCATACACTGCTGGTGGGAATGTAAATTGGTACAACCACCATGGAAGGCAGTATGGAGGTTCCTCAAAAAATGAGGAATGGAATTACCATATGACCCAGCCATCCCTCTCCTGGGTATCTACCAAATATCTGAAAACCTTAATTTGCAAAGATATATGTACCCGCATGTTCATCGCAACACTGTTCACAGTGGCCAAGTCATGGAAACAACCCAAATGCCCTTTGATAGATGACCAGATAAAGAAGTTGTAGTACATTTACACAACGGAATACTACTCAGCAATAAGAAAAGATGAAATACAGCCATTTGTGACAACATGGACGGGCCTTGAAAACATCTTATTAAGTGAAGTAAGTCAGACTGAAAGAAGAAAGAAATATATGACCTCACTCATAGGTGGAATATAAAACTGAAAGGAACAAAGAAACAAAGACTCAGGGACACAGTCAGTGGTTTGGTGGTTGCCTGGGGGTGGGGCTGAGGAGGTGGGGGGAAGGGCTGGGGGTACATGGGGAGGGGGCATTAAATGTATGAAAATGATAGTAATAAAATAAACTAAAAAAAAGTTATTCCCTATGTCCACTGAAATTATAGTAAAAAGAAAAAAAAGTTCCATTTTTACAATCTGTTAAAACTAATATTTTTAACTCACTTCTATGAAAAATCACCATATGCTCATAAAGCCACAGCTATTTTCTTAGTCTAGAATTTTTAATCTAAAGCCCCCTGTAATCTTCTCTGACCAATCATTCTAATCTATTCCCTATTACCAAGCAAATCCTAACATTCTTTGATGTTCCAAATTTAATAATTATTTAAAAATTGTGACCTTATTGATCTCCATCCTCTACCTCAATCTCCTTTCTAGTCAGGATTCTTAGTTGCAGACAATTGAAATTAAATTTTGTGAATTCACCAATGAAATGAATTAATTAGAAGGATATGGGAGATATCACAGGATCAAGTGAAAAGCTGGAGAAATATATTTGCAAGAAAATTAAGAAAAAGAGAAAGGTCAGCTCCCTTCATAGGAGTGACCTGTTCAGGAGGTCCCCCAATGTCACCAAGCACTCATCATCACACCACCTAACTCTCAAAGTCTCTGCAGCTACAGCAAATAATTTCTCTTCCTGGCCTTTCCCTTTGCTTTACTTACAAGATTTAAAGTCCCAGGCAGGAACACACAGTTAGACAAGGCTAAATCTTATGCTCACAACTCAAAAACCATAGGGCAAGGGGAATGATTTAGCATCAGAAATTTGTCAAGTTTATTATTTTGGGCATGTCATTTGATTATTTATATAAAAAACCCAAGATAATATATTTAAAATAATGAGAACTCATGGGATATATATGAAAGGTCTGTCAGAGGAAAAGCACATCGAGTTCTGGTTTAGCAAGTGAGTTTATTAGAAATGGCTGAAAATGGGGGGGCTGACTCTGAAATATGGCATCTGCAACTTTTGAAGATTGGGAGAACATTTTTACAGGCAGGTATCAGAAGAACCAGAAAGGGCAGCGGGAGGCAGGTATCAGGAAGCACCAACATCTAGGTTGGGCTTGTGCCTTGGATAATCTGGTGCCAAATCGCAACCGCCTCAGGGTGGGGTGAAGAGTCCCCAGGCAGCTTCAGCAATGTAAATGTTCTGCTGGGAGGCACCTGGGGCTGCTGTCTTGTCATAGTGTAGATTTTTTTTCTCCTCCCACCATCAGACCATTTAGCCCTAACAATATCCACAAAATATGTATGCAAAATAAATAAATAAATAACTATCTTGCTCATACAAAAATAAAGAGAAATTACAGTGGAAAAGATGTCAATCACTTAAATAACAGAAACAAAATATACACCACTATGTAGAAAACTATAAAACTAATTCACATGTATAACAGAAGAACAAAATAAAGAAAGACATAGAGAGGTTTATTAATTAATTCATTATGCATTCATTCATTTTAGATGGAAAAGGTGAGTATTTTAAAGTAGCTCTCTTTTATTTTATCTATAATCCAGGATGAATTTGGATTAAGAATTGTAACCACGTTTCCATTGAACAAAGAAGTTTAGTATGTGAATTAAATGTTGTTAATTTGATTGAGCTCATTTAACTTTTTGATGAAAAATGGTGGTATTTATGTGTGTGTGTGTGTGTGTTCTGAAAATGATTTGAAATTGGCCTATAAACATAGAGATATATAGAATTACAAATACTTAGACTAACATACATAGTTGATAGTAAACACAAAATAATAAAACAAGATAAAAATATATAAATTCATAGTAGTGTTATCACACCCACATTTCTACCCTAAGAAGTGTTCATCTTTTAAACCTGAAATCCCCCTAAGGAAATCTTGTAATTTTTAGACTATTTTCCAAGCTGTTATTACCTTGTAATTTCTATCTCATTCAGAAATTTAAAAGGTAGACTATTCTTAGTTTGTGTTTGTTTGTTTGTTTTTTAATGCTACCTGTTCTGCTGAGATTCTGGCAGATGATAAGATATGATCCAAGATTGTTAAAACTCTACTTGAAGAAACTCTCATCTAATTATTAGCTCATATCAGAAATAATGCCATGACCAGTGAAAACTTAAAGAGGGTGGAGAATTAAAGCAATAATAAAATTGAGAACCATTAAGGAAGATTGTCAAACTGTTGACAAATACAGGGTATACAGAGGATATCCTAGAAAGACTTGCTTTTACCCTTCTGCTCCTAACAGCTCCCTTTTAGCAACACCTATGATGTCAGAATGTCAAAAGCCCTGTGTAACCATATGAAACCCTGAGGTCCTGCCTGATACCACTGTTACTGTCCTCAAGGGCTTTTGTTCCATCTCAAAGTCTTCACATATTGGCTCCTTGGTCTAGAGCCATTTGGGAAGCTAAATAACCCTGTGTTTCACCCCACTATGCCTCAGTCCCCATGTTGTCTCAAGAACACATCAATATGCTCTCATTATTCATTTTATCTTAGTAAAATGAGAGGTAGGTTACTTATAATAAAAATTAAAAAAAACTAAATAAAACAAAGAAACAAACATGAAAACTGGTATTATTTACTCAGCTAAAGCTTTCCCCCTCAGATACAAATAGAGCTTAATGAATCCTTTGGTTACTTAGTTCCTATTAGTAATCTCTCTCGACTAAAAAGATATTTCTTACATTAACTAAGAATGTTTAAGCTCCTATTGCTTGGAGAGAGGATATAGTATAAAAAGCTACCACAGCCAAGTCCCCTTCACATCTAGTATTTCATGGTTGTCTAGTAATCTCTGATGCGGAAACGAATCTCCCTCCCACCCACCCATTTAGAAAAACAAGGCATTTGTTTATCTAATATTTATTGAGCAAGTACTGTGTGCCAAACATTGACAACTTGGTGGTGAATAAAAAAGACAAAAATCATTGGCCTCATGGACTTTTACACGCTGATGGGAAAAGACAGACGTTAAACAAAATATACAGGTAAACGACTCTATGGCTCTATGTCAGGCTATTTCAATCCCATTATCCCTTGAAGGCACAAAGATTATGGTATCCATTGTCTCTGGCCAGTCAGGATCTTGTTTTCTCTGCTACTTTTTCTTCTTGCTGGGGATCTGTGCTGCAGGCTTTTTTTTTGCCACTGCATACAATTCTTGAAATGTCTACAATCTAATGAGTTTCTGCTAAAAACAGGATGGCTCCAGCAAGGCCCATTAAACACACGGGGGTGCACTGATTGGAAAGGGACTGTGGTTTATTACATGTCAAGAAGAAATAAGCTGAGAATGTACATTATTTATGAAATGCTTATGATGTCATCCAATATTATAGTAAACACAGACTGACAAAACTATAATAAAACAGCAGCTGTTTCCTACACCATTTCATTGCTCAATTATTTTAACTGATAATTCAACTTTTTATATTTTTACTCTTAAACCTTTTATGCTATGATTGACCTATTAATATACTAATTAATCTTCCTGCAAAATCTCATTTCACAGCCACTTAAATACAATAAATAACACATTCAAGATGTAAAAAAATAACATGTATTGAAACAACCTTATTAGACATGGAAGTTTTGAAACTTTATTAGACACTGGGATTCTGGTAGGTATGAATGTGTTAAGCTCTAAACTCAAAAGCTAAATTTCCAATTTGGCTCTTTTTGTAGTTATGGAATTCTTTCTGCTTTAATGCTTCTACTATGAAGATAACTCTTTGCAGATTTAGAGGTAAATTAACACTGTTTTGGAAGCATTTGCACACTATCTTTTTGATAAGTTTCTTTGGAGAACAATAAAGAGAATAATCTCTTTCTAGTTGGGAAAATATGATGAGGTATTCAAATTGGGAGCAAAGAAATTAAACTGTCACTTTTTGCAGACTCCACCAGAAATCTATTAGAAATAATAAATAAATGCAGTAAATTTACAAGATACAAAATCAATGTACTAAAAATCCATACCATTTTTATAAATAAACAGCAAAACTTCAGAAAAAGAAATAAGAAAAACAATACCTTTTGATCAGAACAAAAACAATAAAATACCTAAGAACAAACTTAACAAAGAACATGGAAAACTATAAGACACTATAAAAAGAAATTGATGAAGACACAAAGAAAAGGAAAGATATTCTGTGTTCATGAATTGGAAGAATCAACATAGCTAAAATGGCTACATTTCCCAAAGCAATATACAGGTCTAATGCTATTACCATCAAAATCCCACAGACATTCTTTCAAGAAATAGATTTTTTTTTAATCACCAGATTCATACAGAACCACAAAAGACCCCGAATCATCAAAGCAATCCTATGACAGAAGAATAAAGCTGGAGGCATCAAACTCTCTGACTTCAGTCTATACTATAAAGCATCAGTAATCAAAACAACTTGATATTTCACCCACCCACCCACCCACCCCCAAAAAAAGAAAAGACATACAGACCAATGGAACAGAATCAAGAACCCAGACAACAACTGATAAATATAAGGACAAATTATTTTCAGAAAACAGCAAAAAATATACAATGGAGAAAATAAAGCCTTATTAGTAAATGGTACTAAGAAAATTGAAAAAACACATACAAAAGAATGAGTCTGAACTGCGAACTGTTGCCATATACCAAAATTAATTCGAAATGGATCAAAGGCCTCCACATAAGGCCTGAAACAATAAACTATATAGAAAAAAACATTGGTAATAAACTTGTAGACCTCAGGTCCGAGAGAACTTTATGAACTTGACCTCAAAGGCAAGGGAAGTAAAAGCAAAAATAAATGAATGGGACTATATCAAACTAAAAAGCTTCTGCACTGCAAAGGAAACCATCAACAAAGTAAAGTGAAACCAACCAAATGGGAGAAAATATTTGCAAACAATGACTCTTATAAAGAGTTAATATCTAAAATATATAAAGAACTCATATAACTCAACAACAACAACAACAA
>PVKE010029629.1:0-20118 GCA_004027555.1 Craseonycteris thonglongyai | reverse complement strand
ATAGTTTGGTGGTTACCTGGAGAAGGGGGAGAAGAGGGGAGGGAGAGTTGTGTGGGGAGGGGGGAGTGGGCACCAGATATATGGTGGTGGAGGGGAAGCTGATTCTAGGAGGTGGACACATAATGCGATGCATGGGTGATGTGATGTGGACTTGTACTTCTGGAAACTACCTAATTGTTACCAACTAATGTCACCCCATTAAATTTAACAATAAAATATAATTTAAAAAAAAACAAAAACTGATGATGTACAACTATGAAGACTGCTCTGATCCCTCCCCCTTCTCTCTGTCTCTCTCTCTGTCTCTGTCAAAAACAATAAAATAAATCTTTAAAAAAAAAGATAATCCACACAAAGCGCTAATCACAGCACTTGCCATCTAATAAATAATTAATAAATGTCAGCATTATTATTATTAATATATGATTGTCTTACTTATTCTTCACAACAACCCTATCAGATAAGTATCATTATTCCCCATTTTACATATAAGGAAACTCAGGCTCTGAAAAGTAAACTGAGAGCAACAAAATTGGTTACAGCTATGCCCCTAATTATAATACCATGCTACAAATATTTACTGAGGTCTTAATGCCTTCCATTCTTTATTATTTGTAAATTTAATCCAAGATTGAAGTGAGAATACTAGAGGAAAAGAATTTATATCAGAATAGAATGAAATTGAGGAGTAGACCAAGAAAGTACTTTCACTTTTTTAGTGAGAAGCAAAAAGCTCAATACTGTTCACATTCTGAGCACTGGATGCTCCCTGTTCTTGCGTGTTTCTACAGAGGCCTGGCAGCAGGAATGAAGCCTGTAGGTGTGCTTGCCAGAGGGCTGGTTTCTAAGTCCCTCCAGACTGTTCCTCCATCGCCACGGCTTCCTTCCCTACCCGTTCCAGCCTGCGGGTTAGGGCAGGGGTTTGGTGGGAAACCCCATGCTCCTTGCCGACCAGGAGACATTAAACAAGAGCATGAGGAAAACACACCCTATCACTGTGGAAAGCCTCTTCTCAAAGGCCTATTGGGGGAATCGTAAGAACCTTCACAATATTATTATCATCTGTATCACGTCAGTATTATCGTAATGAAATGGTAATATGATAGCTATCATTTAATAAGTGCTTACTATGTGCAAATTCTGTGTTAATCACTTACATTAACTCATTTAATCCATACAATAACACTATGAGGTGAAAATTATTCTCATTTTAGAGGCTCTCGATATGGAATTCTGACATCATACTGAGCATTAGAGGTGGACACGAACTCCAGTCAGAGCTTGTGCAAACATCCTAGCCTACATGTCCTTTTGTTATCTGCAGTTTCCAGAAGAAGCAACGGAGGCACAGAGAATATATCTGGACCTTAAAGATGTCGAATGGAGGATATTTAGGTCTCCTGTTGGAGTGATCTTTAACAAACAGGAGTGAAAACAATTCCAGAGAACTAGTTAAATGACTCTTTCCTTCCACCCTCAGCTCCAGGAAGTGTGAATTCTGACAGCAACAGGTTTTATATTGTGTTCTTTGTTAATTTAAAAAAACAAACACATTAAATTTCATGAGTTGCAACAACAGATACAATGACAACAAATCCAGTGCACTGGCAGAAAGAGACGTGGAACATTGCCTCTCTCCCAATGCTGAATGTCAGAGTGAAACAGCAATTTGCACCCTGAGCCCGCGGTACCTCCCTCTTCCACATTTCTTCAGGCTGACGACATTACTGACATTGCCAGCACAATAACTGGGATTTCCAGCAGGGAGAAGGGTCCAGTCACAAGGGACTTCATAGCAGAAACTGCTAAATAAGAAACTCAAAAGGTTTTACCCAGTACAATGGTCTGCTAATCTGTTAATTAAACCTGCCAGTCAGATATGACGAAGATCTGTGGTCTGTTCTTCAGTTTATGGGCCTAGGTGAGCTTTCAGTTGCTTAGAAATTATAGATTCTCACAGAAAGTCAAGTCATGCATAAAAGAAATGGCAGACTGGTAGTGGTGGCGGTAGTGTGTGTATATCTGTGTACAGACTATTATAAATAAAAGGGGTCTTGGTGTGTGTATAAGAGTGCAAACTGGACTTTGATGATCTAAAGCAGGGGTGCCAAACTCAATTAAAACACGGGCCATTTGGTGCAACAGGCAAGATTCACGCGGGCCACATCACATTTACAAACATCGCAGGAACTGAGTCAGTGTGTTTATACACGCCCACAGGCCCCCAGGAAAGGCACTAGGCCACGTGTATACTCGTCTTCAGTATTTAAAGGGTTAATGAGGGAATTGTGTGTATGGTATTGCCTCGATCTCCCCTAAGCGCTATTTTCTTCATAACAACTTTTTCTGTTTTCATTCTATTTCCGAGCATTATGGGCCACAAAAAATTACCTTGGGGGCCGCCTGCAGCCCGCAGGCCACCAGCTTGACACCCCTGATCTAAAGGGAGGCTGACAAGGGAAAATCTAAATGTTAAGGTAAGATCATTTTTATTTAATGTTATCAAAAGACTGTATCTAACATGTACTTCCCCTCTCTCTGTCTCCCCCTTTGTCTTTTTCTCTATCCTTCATGATCAACATTGAAATACCATAATTTTAGATGCATTTCTCATGGTTAACTTCTTGGTCTCAGTGCATGAGGGTTGACATGAATGTCAAATGGATGTCATTTGACACCCTTGCACAAAGACACATACCAGCCTAAAAGGAGACTATTAAATTTTTAGCAGAACAGAATCCATTCTTACAATGATTTGTTACTACTTCCATCATCATTTGTACTTAGAATTTAATGGAACACTTTTTTTAAGGAAACAGCCAGTGCCACATTAATTTGTCACCGGTACTTCCAACTTCCAGCATAGCGTACTTTTGCCAGTGTTTCTTGCAGCATTTTTCAAAAGCCAAATGGCTTGATAGTCTGAAGAGCTCCAGAAAATGAAAACAAATGTTTCAAACCAAACCATCCCCTCATGTCACAATTTTACTATTAGCACAATTGGCTGACAAAAAAGAAGGCTAAAAATTAAACTTTCAAGTTCTCTCTTCAGATTCCACTTAGGGGAGCTCCTTCTACAAAAGTGGATTCATATTTCATTTAAGGTGGGAATCTATTTCACTGTAAGAGTTAAGTGAAACTGCAAGGAAATTCAGTTAGTTCATCTCATGAGAGGAAGGCAACATACAATTCTTCCATTCACCAAGTGGTTTTCGGTCTGCAAGTTGTACAAAATGTTTACTTCAGACAACTAAGTCCTCTTTCAGTACACCACCACACATATATTTATAACTGCTCTGTACTTGTCTCTTAGGATTGTTCAAATCTGTCAAAGCAGTTGAAGTGGCTACTGAAAAAAAAAAAAAAATCTAACTACAATCTTGCTGTCCAATCATAACGTTACCTAAATTGCCCTTTCTTATTTTTAAATTATAAAACACAATTTTCTGCTAGTCAGAAAACCAGGTTGGAACTCTGCTTATGAAAAGAAATACTCAACAGGTTCCACCTCCAAGACGGTTACTGTGTGTGTAGGAGAAAACAGTATTGTGTCTCTTAATCCTGGCTGTTTGATTTTTTTTTTTTTTTAATGAAAGAATTTAACCCAAGGTTAGCCGGTTGCATAGGCTCAATCTTCAAGAAAAATTAGAATGGAGCTAGCTTCAGTTCCCTCGGGGATACTTCTTTTAACCTAGAGATCTTTCTTACCTGTCACTCTGCACAAACAAAAAGGAAACACAAAGATGGAATGTGTTTAAAAAAAAAAAGAGAGATCAAAGAGAAAACCCAGGAAGGAGGGAGAGATTGAGAGTGCAAGACAGCAAGAGAAAATTCTGAACACAGCGCTGCTTCTGAGCTACTGACACCTTGATTCAATCACCTTTGACAATTATTAGGTGACTTTCCATCATTACTCTCATTCCCTGTATCCCAGAGTTGTAATAAGCAGTAACATTGAGGGTTTTGATGTGCCAAACACATATGTAGAGTTTATTAAGCACTCTACATATCTTATATCATTTGATTCTCTCAACAGCTCTCTGAGATAGAAACTATTCCCCATCTTAAAGAGAGAAAGCTGAGACACCAAGAGGTTAAGTAACTTGCCCAAGACCTCTTGATTCCCATGCTGTCCTGCATCTCTTCCTGCTTTGTTTTCCAACCCTGACTATTGACTTCTCCATGTCTATAGCAACAACACTGTTTCTTTGAAATATCACCAAAACTGTAACTTTTGGGAGGTTTGTGAAATACATTTATTCCAAGTCATGTGTTACTTGTTAGCAGGAAATTAGACCCTGCTTTTCCATGATCTATGTTTAATGACTTCACCTCACTTAAGGTATCACAGGAGGATCATGGCCACCAGTGGAGAAGCTGATAGGCTCATGGATCCAAAGTAAGTTTGGATTTAGCTCATAAAAGGGGTTTCGAGGGGGCTCATTAAGAGTCCCCCAACAGGGCAAAATGACTCCACCAGGCCATCATCCAAGTGTAGATGAATCACTGTATGTGCTCCCCAAGTGTTCACTGTGTCCAGTTTGAGAGATGACAAATTCCCTAAGGAGTTGGGGAGTTTGGAAAAGATGAGTTAATGACTGCTTCCAAACATGAAAAATGTCACCACTATTATTCCAGTTTGGGGAAATAACTTGAGCTCAGTTGTTGAGTGCCTGGTGCTAAGATGGACAAGGGATACAAGAATGTCTCAGCCAATTTAGGCTCTGTCATCCCCCAGCTTGAGCTATCCCTTTTCCCTACCAGGGGCATCCTGGATAATTGAGCATGGATGATTAAAAGCCTACCCAACTCCATTGTCAAAAGAATAAGGCAATGCAGGCACCTCTCTATCAGAGCCAGTTATTGTAGCTCCCTCTATAGGACTTGCCTCAGGTGAGTGGGAGCAGTTACAAAGGAAATCATGCTCCCCCTGCCATTGTAGGGACTGGTCTGCTTTACTGCTTTTCCCTGTAGCCCTATAGGCTCTTGGTGTTTCAGAGACACCCCAGACTTCCGGGACAAGGGCAATGTTTTGAGATCCAACAGCTGGTACTACATATGTAGCTTTACCAGCAATTGCAATTGATCCTTGGCTCTGTCCTTTCCCTTAACTGCTACAATTGGCCAACCAACTTGGATTCTAGTTCATCTTTTGCTTAAATCATATTAATGGCTCCCAAACTTGTCTCCCTGCCTCCATTTTATCCCCACCCTGTGCCAGAAGGAATTATAGTAAATGCAGTTATGATGGTGTCTCCTCCTTGTTTCAAACCCTAAGCATGGCATACAAGGCCTCCCATGATTCCTGCCAAGCTCTTCAGCCTCGTCTCCTACCATTCCTGCTCTGGGAGGAGTATGTAGTTGATCCATTTACAGTTGCCCTGCATACTCATGTATCACAGGAATTCATTGTTTGATGAAAGGGAGAATTTGTAGCTATTTCTACCGTTGAGAGCCAATCGAGCCCCTTATTGGATGCACTCCAGCTCTCTTACTCCCTGCAAAAAATGAGCTGGAATGTGGATCCAGAGGAAAATTGGAGTGAAGGCATATATATCTCCATCATCACCCTGGGACAGTCCTACATTACCCTGGGGCAACTAAAGGAATCCCAAGAAGAAGGGATATTACTGGGCTAACAACAACAACAACAAAATCAAACATGATTATTAAGTATCAGTGCCTAGTCACTGATTTCTCTCACATGTAATTTTTAGTGCTCAGCATAATATCTAGTACATAGTGATGCTTAGTGGACTGGGTTGGTTAGTGTCTCCCCAAAATTCATGTTCTTCCTAGAACATTAGAATCTGACCTTATTTGAAAATGGGGTCAAATGTAGTTATTAAGATGAGGTTATGCTGGAGTACAGTGGGCCTTTGATCCAATATGACTGTTATCTTCATTAAAAAAAAAAAAAGGAAGAAAGACACACAGGGAGAACACTGTGTGATGACAGAGGCAGAGATTAGAGTGATGTGTCTACAAGGCAAGGAACATCAAGGATTACTGGCAACCACCAGAAACTAAAAGAGGCAAGGAAGTTTCCTCCCCTAGAGCCTTCAGACAGCATGATCTTGCTGACATCTTGTTTCAGACTTACAGCCTCCCAAATTGTGAGAGAATACATTTCTGCTATTTTCAGCCACCTAGTTTGTGGTGATTTGTACAGCGGCCCTAGGAAAGTTATACCCTTGGTGAATGAATGTCTCTTAGATAAGTAAAGGAATAAATTAATGTATCACATGTGGAAAATTATTAGGAGCCAAATAAAGTATTAGCAACCTTAGAAATATGATTTATAGGTTATTAGTTAAAAGCCATTTCTCTGCTCCTTGACCCAGTAAATAGATTAGAGCTACATGTTATAGTTGGAACTCTAAATACTAGTTTTGCTGGGAATGCCGAGATGGCCCAGCAGGTTGAATGCCGTCTTACAGCCCTCCTGGGGTCCAAGGATCAAATCCCGACCCTGGCCAGTGAGGACTCATTGTTGAACTGGGCTGTATCCCCAGCCCAGTTCCTGCCCTGCACAGCCTTGTGCCCACCTGTGAAATGATACCATGTAGAAAACCAGTGATATGCAACTATGGAGACTGCTCTGGGCCCTCCCTCTTCTCTCTGTCTCTCTCTCTATCTCTCTTTCTCTCTCTCTCTGTCAAAAACAATATAAATAAATAAATAAATAAATGCTAATTTTGCTGTAGACTAACTACAGTACCTCACTACAACTAGAGAGCAAGGCTAAGAACCTAGAGGTTATTTTCAAGAAATTATAGATCCTTTTGAAAATCTGATGAAAATTATGAGCTCAGTCCCCAGAAAAATGTAAGTATGGTTATATATGCCCAAGATTGTAGACAATTTCCTCCTCCCTCCCCAAACCATCAAGCCAGGATTCAGAGATCCTACAATAGAAGATACAGGTATAATATTTAGGATTTTTTTACTAATTCTTTGGATACACTGAAAACAGAGAAAGGCAACAGAGTTGTTTCTCCTTTTTAAAACAGGCTGTGCCAAATCATGGAACCCCCATCATTTGGAACGGGCTTCCATGGCTCCTCTAAAAGTGATGATGGATTGACTACAGGAGAACAACCTGGCCTGGAAATGTAGAGATCTGATTTCCTAATCCAGCTTTGCCATTTAATTCTTTTGTTCTTTCTCTCTTCTCGTCACCCCAACCCCACTAAAATGTGGATTCTTTTAAGGTCAGGATGGGTTAATGAGATAATGTTAGTAATGCACTTTGCCCCCAGGAAAATTTTCCTATTTAAACACAAGATATTATTAGACATTATCAAAGTTCAGCTCAGCCAGCAGAGACCCAGCCAGTGGTGAGCCCTCTTCCTTATCTACTGTTTGGCCAAATTGGGTTCTTTCTCTAAAGCAAAGAGTGTGGGAGGTCTCCGGCTGGCTGGTATTGGGGACTCTGATAAGTGGACCCTATCACCACCCCTTGAGTAGTGCAAACAGATCATTTGACTACATTTGATTAAGGCTCTGTTCTTTACTAACAGCCCCAAATCTTTTTGTGCATACATATTAAAGCAATAATCTTTAGGGAATTTTTCCTTTTCTATGTGTGTTAACTTCAGTGTGAATTACTCCAATTTATCAATGGGAAAATAAATCTTATTTCACGTTTGGTGGTTATGATTTTTTTAATTACCTTTTGGGTCTGATTACACAGAATCTCCCCTCCCCCACCTTTATTTCTGCTGTTCTTGATCAAATGGAAAAAGGGAGAAAAACACTGGTTTCAAGGAATTTGGTTTTAGAACTTATTAAAAATAAAAAGAAAAGAGTAATTTCTACAATTAGTAAACTGCAATCAAATGTTTCAAACTAACATTTTACATCCTCCCAAAAAGGCCAAAAAATAGAAAGTGCAGTTGCTTGAGTTCTATGGGAATGTATTTTAAAAATTTTTTCAAGGGAGCTTTTCTCATCATCAAAATTGACAAGGACATAGTGAACTAAAAGAAACTTAAAATGACAGCAGTAATTTTCATCAACATGAAGATGATATAGAATCTTAACTCAGACCCTTAAGAAATCCCACTACAAAGGAAAAAGAGTTCACCCACAATTACCCATTCCTCCTGCATACATCCTAAGGGTACCTGACATATGACATTAGCTAGGGCTCTGCATTTGGTCAAACTACATTTCATCAGATTTCATGAGTCATACTTGTTAACTAGAAGGATGACCTTTCAAAGAGATTATTAAGTCCTAGCCATGTAGAGTATGAGAATCGTCTCTGACCATTCTTCCCCACTCTGTCCATCCTTCCTTTTCTCCTTCCTGTCATGAACCAGACACTGTGCTAAGTAAAAGTAAATAACATACATCTACTGCCTATAAAATCAGCATTTAGGGGAAGCCGGATGGCTTTAGCGAGTTAAGCATTTGCTTTGTAGGTCCAGGGATTGAAGATCAAATCTCGGCCCTGGACTGTGCAGACCCATATGCTGAACAGGGGAACTGAGGTGTGCTTCCCATGCAGGAGGCCCCCCAGTTCAGTCCTCGCCCCAGGTTCGGCCCCTGGCTCAAGGGGGCATGCCTCCCACACAGGAGGCCCCTGGCCCCGTTCCCACCTTGCCCAGCCCCTGCCTACCTGTGTGGAACAAAACCATGTTGAAAACTGCTGACGTACCACTAAGGAGACTGCTTTGGGCCCTCCCCCTTCTCTCTGTTTCTGTCTCTCTCCATCTCTGTCCAAAACAATAAAATAAATCTTAAAAAAGATCAGCATTTAAACCACTGGGATTACAGAAATCACAACTTTTGGATGGACAGAGATACACCTTGAGGGGAAAAAATTGTCTTAATGTGTGAGAGAGAAAGGGGAAATGGAGTACAAGTAGAAGAATAATTGACAAGAATACTTGCCCTTGAAAGGTCCTAGTTTAGGCAAGTTTGAAAGGCCTGGTTATGATCTACTGCTAATATTCTCACCATTTTACTTCCTCCCCTTTTCCCTGCCATGAATCAAACATTTAACAGTCACTCAAAACCCCCTTAAATGACCCCCTCAACCTATGATCTATGATCTATGTGTTTGTACCCAGGATAAATGTCTTTATATCCCAGGCTAAAGTATGAAGATGTGGTAGTCTCCTAGCTCTTTTCCTCTCTGAATACTATGCCCTAGGAACATTCATGCTTCATTACAAAGGAGGAAGGATGAACGAAAGAGACCCCAGTAGATTTTAGAAAAGGTATGCATTAAGTTGCTTAAATACATATTTAACGTTTACTAAAAATAGCTGACTACAGGAGAAAATGAACTAAAGTATACAAAATACTTCTAATCAGATTTCTGCTACCTGACTATGTCATTAGGCCTGGCTTTCTGGCCATCCTAACAAGTTTATCTGAAAAGAAGGAGAGATCATTGTTGATTGAAATTGCAATAATTTGAGTTGTTTTAATTGACTCCTGGTGTGAATACGTTGGTGCCTGCTGTTCTCTAAGAGGCAGCATGAAAAGTTTCCAGTGAAAGTTCACATTCCAGGGACAGCTTTGGAGTCTACTTTCCATTGCAATCCAAGTCTGCCATTGGGCTTGAGTGTCCCAACAAAATGCCAGCTTTCAAAGGCAGTCTCACCAGGCAGGGGACACAGCAGCTATGTCAGGGGCTGGGTAAGGAGCCCAGCTTTTAGCTGGGCCAGCATGATAATAGAGGACATTTCTAAAATCTTACCTTCCCCGTGTCCTAAAGCACTTAAAAAGCACTAAGGGTACCAAAGGCTAGGACTTCAGGAGCCAACAGTGAGGATTTGGAGACAGCACTAACATTCTGAAATAAAGTCAGCCTGAAGAGAGCTGCAGTGAAGGGGGAGAGGGGAGTACTAGCTCTTCTCTTCTCGGTGCTCCCGAATGACCAAAAGCAGTGTTGTAAGTTGCCTGCTAAAAATGTGTACATCGCATAGGAATGTAATATGGTACCAAATAAAAATAATCCATAACCCACTTGAAAGCGGAGACATATTTTGATGTTACTCACTACTCTAAGCTCTAGATTAGAAATATCTAATTCTCTTTATAGGGAGTTTAGATAAGAAAGAAGGTAGAGACTGGGGGGTTCTGAAAGAGGAAGTAGAGATTTCAAAGCCTGCTTTGATCCTGAAAGCATAACAGATAACCAACCCTCTATATGTAATCATAACAGCAACCCTCCTCTTTTCTTTTGAGAACATCCAGCATGCACATAGTGACCTCAAACGCCACCATGTTGGTAGAACATGGACAAATTAAACACTGCCCTTTTCCAAACTCAGTCCCCCTGAACACAGTTGATCTTTGTAAGGGTAGGTATCTGACCAAGTTGGGCCCATTTGAGCTTTCCCTGGGAAGTAGAACTGGAATTGAAAAGAAGTCAGTCCTCCTTAGGTCCCTGGGCTGTAGGATGCAAGTCCGGGAGCCATTATTGGCCATCTTATAGGCCTCAGAGATGAGAGACAGCAATAGCTCCTAATGCTGTTCAGATTCTGCTTGTTCCTGAGATGGACCTCAATATCATCATCGTCATCATAGTTAGTCCTTTTTGTTTAAAAACAGATAAACTCTGCTTAAAGAAATAATTATAATAATAAGGAAAAATTAGGATGTCTTTCTAATTATCCTCTCAATCTGCTTCCTTTTCTTCTCTGGACTTTCCTATATGCACTGGTAACTGCCTAAAATATCTCTTCCCCGGAGAATATATAATTGTGCCAACTTCTAAAACATAGTGGTAATTGGGAAAGGCATGGGAAATAACAAAGCAAATGAAACAGTAGATTTGAAATGCATGGGAGACATCTACCTGGCACTTCCATAAGAATTGGGTGTCTGTCCCGGTCCTCCAAGAAGGAGACACCAAAACAGGATTATTAATAGATGTGCAAACAATTTGTTAGAAAAAACACCTGAAGAAAATAGGGAGAAAGCCAGGAGAACTGTCTGGGGACAGGTCTGACCATGTAAAGGAGAGGCAGAGGAAGAAAGTTTGGATGGAAGTATCTCAGACTGCTGTGCAGTTCTAAAAATGTTCAGCAAGGCTGCTAGGGAGTCCTTGAGCCAAAGTCCCCCACGAGAGGAGTCCCATGTCTGCAGCATCTCCCAAGAACAAGCCTGCTTGCTGTAGTTCTTCTGTCACAGTGTCATCAGCAAGGAGCAGACAGTGGGAAGGAAGCTTGGCACCAGCACAAATGTGGTGATGGATTTCAGAGTGTACAACTGAGACCTTGGGTCAATTATGCCCCTCACAGTTAGAGATCTGAGAGGCCCCCACAGTCTGCCTCTTCTCTCCACAGGGCCCCATTCAGTACCTTTTTCTTCAGTGTCCACTTGAATGCCACCTGCTCCTCTGCCCTGATTTATACAAGTACTCTGTCCCTCTGAATTCTTACAGCATTTTTCCCATTGCTCTCCTATGTAACTTAAAACTTCCTATCTGGTACTACTTCCCTCTAATGGTTTCTACTTTGTATTGTGTGTGTTGTATTCAGCATGATTATGTAAGGGACTGGGGGCGGGCCTGCTGGCCTTATTTGCTTACTCTGGTCACTGGAATCTTGACCTGGATACTCATTTACATAACTTCTTTATTCCCTTTCTCCTCAGACTCTTATTTGTTCACATTTTAACATTTTTAAAAATTGGGATGTCTCATAACATGTCAAAAGTAATTTGCCACCTGCTGGCAGGAGAGTAGGTTGAGACAAGAGTTGTTATTGTCTGCCCGTGGGAGAACTTAGCAAGCACATTTACAATAAATGAAGCAAATATTTATTGCTGAAGGCATGACTGCACTTTTATGTTTTCTAGCAAAACAACAGCCAAGCACTTCAGAGGACACAGGAAGAGAATTGCCAGTCTACACAACAGGCACTGTAATTACACACGATAAAAACTGACAGATATCTCAGGAGAAATAGCAAAATTTTTAAAAGTTAAGGGAGGTTGGTGTGATCAATTCATTCACTGCAAAGGCACCCTCAGGTGCCAAATATCTTTCAGAACATCCTAGATGACTTTCAAGAGAAGCTGTTTACCTTCATGAAAGGAATAATTTAATTAAGGGTATATGGGGAAGCCAGTATGGCTCAGTGGGTTAAGCACTCACTTTGCAGCCCTGGGGACCCAGGATCAAATCCCGGCCCCAGCCCATGCAGACCCACATGCTGAACTGGGATATACTTCCCATGGGGGAGACCCCCAGCCCAGTTCCCACCTTGTGTGGCCTCCGCCCACCTGTGTGGAATGAAACCATGTCAAGAACTGATAACATACAACTATGGAGACTGCTCCAGGCCCTCCCCTTTCTTTCTGTCTCTCTATGTCTCTGTCTCTGTCAAAAACAATAAAATAAATCTTAAAAAAAAAAAAGATTTCTAACTAAGAGTAGGGCAAAACTATGAGTTTAACCAAACAGGAAACACAAATGAAACCCTGATATTCTACAATATGACTAACAGTTAGACTGCCTAAGCCTACATTTGCTAAGCAGGTTGAAATCACTAGGGCAGGTGATAAAAAAAAAAAAAAGCAAAGAATCTCCATAATACTTTGCACAACTGCCAATTGTCCCAGGTGATTCAGAAGAATTCATAGGCTTAATTTGAAAAAGGTTTATTCTCAAATATTGAATAAGGTAAAAGAATATATTGATAAATGTCATTTATGTGTTCCTATTAATCTGTTATTAAAATCTGTTATTAAGTAATCAGTGTATCTTAAAATATATGGCAGCTTAGAATTCAGGAACTAGGGTAACTGTAACAATAAGTAGAATGGTTCTTTACCTTTTGACTTTAGGTTGATGCCAAAAGGATTTGTTAAGATTAAACCCACACCCTGTAATGAGAATGCTGTACAGTTTATAATATTGAGTTGGCAGAGCTCATTATTTGTATCACAATTCACTCTCCCTCCCTTGCTTATGGAACACATAACTAATCATCCATGGAACTCTTTTTTGCTAGGCCAGGATTCTGCAGGATTATTCTCAATCAAGTGTTCTAAGCAATCACTACCAATTGGATAGAATTTAGTACATAATAAGAACCCTATTTGTCATTCCTGTGTTATGTTCTTATATGTAATTAACTCCAAGGAATATACAATGTGTTCAAACACCAGTCTTCTCTTTCTCCACTCTAAAGAATTACTGAAAACTCTTAATAGTGATGCCAAAAGAACAATTTAGGGATCAGCTCGAACCTTTGCAGGTTCTCTAGACCTGTGTCCCATATTTCTTTGGGACATCCCACTTTGTTACCAGCCACAAAAAAAAAAATCATTTTTTGTTTACATATTTATTTACTCTGTATACAACCTTCAGTACCAGGTATCTTTTAATTAATGTAGTCAAAAGATTTTCTTTTTTAAAATATGTGCTACAAATGTTTGCTCTGTGTTCTGCTAACTAATGAAAATGGCAGTGTGGCACTGTATGAAGTTTAGCAGAGTTCTGTGTTTCCCATCTCTTGATCTTTAATCAGAGTGTGCTATATTTGTTGGGAAGGATAAAAATCACTTCCTGCTTAGAATCTAAGCTGAAAATGTGCCCCCCCCCCATATCAGAGTATCTTGTAACATCCTATGTCACACCATCAAGGCCCCCCTTAGAAAAAAGCAGCTCAGGGTATTACTATTTAATCATGCCAAGTCCAGTATCACATAGGCTCGCTTATTTTCCCTTGCTAGGCTGTGAGCTTCCTGAGCCCTACACTATTTATCTCTTTGTCCCTATTACACTTCCCTTATTAAAACATTCAAATGAAAGGTGTCAATAATTTTTTTGAATGAAAAAAACTGTCTGATTAAGACCCATTTGGAAAAGGCTCAAAGGAGAGAGAATGCTTCCACCACACTTGGCTACATCTTTGTTCCATTCTATTGTTATCTCCTAGACTTGAGGAAGAAGTAAGGAAATTTTGTTTCTATAAATGTTACCTCTTCCTTATATCCATCCCCAAGAACCTCTGATATTGAAGGAATTCCTCAGCCTAAAAAATAAATAACCATGGAGTACCTGCATCTCCTGCATCTGTGGTTCCCAGCAATGGCTGAACATTACAATCACCGAGGAACTCCTAAAAAGGATCAGTACCAGGGCACTACTTCAGAATAAAGTAATCAACATCTGTGAGGGTGTGGCCCAGGCACATCATTTCTCCTGGTCTTGCAAGCCCCATGTGAGAGGTGCTATTATTCCCATTTGCTAGATGAGGAAACTGAGGCTCAGAGGTTAAGAATTTTTCCATTACACATCTAATAAGAAACAGAGTAAGTCTAGTCCCTAAATAGCTCTCAAATGTATGTTGTTTCTGTTAAGTGCCCTTCATAATATATTTTAACAACATGTGAGGTAGCAGCACCAAGAACCCTTATTAAATTGCGGACAGGCCAGTAGATCAGACACAGATAGCCATTCATATACATACCGCACAAGAGAGGACATTCGCTTGCCCAAGCAGAGCAGCCACAAATCTTAACTGTCTCTGAATTGTCAACTGCCCTGTTACATTCAGCACTGTGACCAGGATGACTGTTTTCTCTTGAGGAATCAGAAGCTTAGGGCAACACAAATATTAGGCTGGATAGCCAGGCCACAAGTCAACATCTTTTATAAATATTACTGTGAATTCTGAACATTTTTAGTTCCTGAATGACACTACATGTTTAGATTTCAGTGAGTATAAGTACATGAGATGAAATTGAACTTTAAAAAAAGATAAAATGAATTAAATAGAGTTCTACAACTGAACCAAAAGTAAGAACAGCTTGCCTTCTTCCTCATCTCTACTTGGTTGCTTTCATTTTATTAATTCCCTAGACAAAACAATAAAAATCAAAGCAATTCTCAGTAAAACTAAAGAAGTCCCCTAAAAATGCCCATCTTTATTAAAGAAACTCATCAATTTTCCCCCCAAAAGCTGTGTGAACAGCTACTTTTTCCTGCTGTTCTTAGCCAATCTGGAGCTGCTGAGACTTCTTGGGGCAAAGTGGAGCAGCCGCCAGACTCCCCAGATTCTACAGGAGTCAGACTTCATTCCCCAGCTTGTGGCTGACTGGAGACAAGCCTTCCACAATATGGATTGTGTTGTCTGAACTCCCTCAGTTCAGCAACGCCCCTTGTCAGAGCACGGAGCCCGCAGTTATATCACAGATCAGCCCAGGAAACAGCTAGTCATGAATCACAGAGCCTCGTGGATTTCTGCCCAACAAAGAACTCCAGCTCTAGGAAACTTTCTGGCCCAGACTTTCTCTCTGTCTCAGAGAAAAAGCAGGTAATTTCCAACCGGTCCTATAGAAAACCAGTGCAAGAATCACGCAAGGCAGGTGTATTCATCCCAGTTCATTGCTTTATCTCCTCATATGCACAAATGCTATTTTTCATACCAGCTGCATCCTAAACCCTGAGTTAAGATGGTGATTAGTGGTGGTGGTGGGCGTCTCAGTAGGAGCTTTCTTAAGAAGAAAGGGCTTTGACTGAGCCAATGAAAGCTGTTGCCAGGGAACCAGATGCCATGAACAGGCCACTCCAACAGCATAAGAATACAAGCTGGGAGTGCTGGACTGAGCATTAAGTGTACTTGGCAGCCACGTCTTAAAAGGCCGGTTAACCCTTTGTGCACCTAACTATGTCTAGACAGTGAATCAACAGAAGGATTATCATAAAATCTGAAAAGCTGCCCCTGCTATCAGTATCCCCCATTGGAATGTACCATTTCAAAGACGTTCTCTCTGCTTGACTAACGACCCCCCACCCCCACCCCAGACACCTGCTTTTGAGTGGGTTGACTTCAGACGTGAGCATCAGTGAGAGCTGGCTAGGAACATAGGATTCAGCAGAGGGTACTGCCCATACCTGATCACCCTTGTTATAACACTACTGATTCCTCCCAACTCAGAGTTTTGTCTGGGCTTTTGGCCTCTGGAGATGGGACTATGGGACTATGCTGTCCCTGGTGGGTCTGCTCTATGAGATAAGAAGGAACTGCTTCCCCTCTTCCTTAAATAAATACTTACAGAGCCTCCTGGGCCAGTCAGAAGTTGGCAGTCTCTGCCCCATTTTAAGATTGTTATGTAGACACAGACTAGGTCTCTGAGAAAATAGAGAAAATAGGCAAAAGTGTTGTGGATGGGCCTCTCAACCTACCTCCTAAGAGATACCATCCTCCATCTTGCCCCACTTCTTTCTCATCCATCAATCCCATCCAGGTATCTGCTCTTGGTCCCATTCCTGTACAGCATGGTTAATTCAGTCTCTACAGAGGGGCCTGCACCTTAACTCAGTTTTCAGGAAGACCTGAAGCCTTTCCCAAAGGAAACAATAGAAGTTGAATAACAAGCATGTAGGTTACCTGTGGGTTAGGGCTCCTTGTTCACAAGGTGAACTCTAGCAATATAGGGCCATTCAGGAGAAGCTTCTACCAGAACCCAGGCTTCCTGGTGCCTCTTCCTCTTCTTCAGACTGTCAGTTTCAGTTCCCTGGTTCCTCCCTTCTTGGAGCTCAGGATGGGGCCATCTACTCATACTTCAAAAGCTTGCTAACGTGGGCAAATAGGAAGAGAACGTGTATATACCTTGGGTTATGCAATACAATATCTCCCTGAAAAGATACATGCTCTCACCTTGTCACCACGCGCTTACATTGGCAGCAGTGTACAAACAACTTGGTAAGTTTTCATAACCTTGGTATATCAGTGTCTCATAGCTGTGTTCTTGTGGACATATGGCTGTGTCCTGCTGAATGGTGTTCATTAATGTTGTTTCATGTTTTTGTATGCTATCACAAGAATATTGGGGCTTGAATTAGAGCAATGAAAAAAACATTGCATTTCTTGCTAAACTTGGCAAAAATGGAAGTGAAATCAGGGACATGTTAGTCCCAGTTGATGGGGATAATGCCATGAAGAAAATGGCAGTGTACAAAAGGGTTAAAAGTTTTTCTGAGGGGAGAGAACGTGTCACTGATGAAGATAAGTCAGGGCAGCCAGTAGTAACAAGCAGAACTGATGAAAACATTGCAAAAATTCATCAAAGTGTGCATCAAAATTGTCAGCTGACTGTGAGAAGCATAGCAGACCAAGTAAAGTAAACATCAATAGAGAAATAGCTAGAAAAATCTTAACTGAAAATCCTGGCATGAGAAAGGTGTGTGCCAAAATGGTCCTGAAGGGGCTCATTGATGAACAAAAGCAAAAGAGAGTTGAAGTTTGCCAAGACCTTTTGGAGAGGCAAGACAATGTTTTGGGGTGTGTTATCACTGGTAATGAAACATGGGTGTACCAATACGACCCTGAAACAAAGCATCAAAGTGCACAATGGAAGTCAGCCAATTCTCCAGGACCAAAAATGTCTGTCAGTCCAAATCAAGAGCCAAAATGATGTTGCTAACCTTTTTTGATATCAGAGGGTTGTTAATTATTAATTTGTACCAACTAGACAAACAGTCAACCCGGTAGACTATTTGGAAGAGCTTAAAGGCTACATGAAAAAATTAGATGAAAACGACCTGAACTTTTTGCCAACTCATGGCTCTTGCATCACAACAATGTACAAACTCACATGGCACTGTCTGTGAGGGAGTTTTTAGGCAGTAAACAAATAACTGTATTGGAACACCCTCTCTACTCACCTGATCTGGTCCCCAATGACTTTTTTCTTTACTTGAAGATAAAGGAAACATTGAAAGGAAGATATTTTGATGACATTCAAGACATCAGGGGTAATGCAACAATGGCACTGATGATCATTCCAGGAAGAATTCTAAAATTGTTTTGAAGGGTGAACTAGGTGCTGATGTAAGTGCATAGCTTCCCAAAGGGAATACTTCAAAGGTGACCATAGTGATATTCAGCAATGAGGTAGGTAGCACTTTTTCTAGGATGAGGTCATGAACTCAATTGTCAGACCTTATATGTTTTGTACATCAACTTAACATTTCTATAAAATGATTAGCCAAGAGCCCACTAATTTTACTCTGTGGTAGTTAGAAGGTATAAAAACTCTTCTCATCATAGAGTTTAAAGAGTGAACTGGAAGCCAGGTGGCAGAGAAGTATCTGGTTGTGCGTCCCAGTAACTCATTGTTTACTATGTGAGAGATTTCCTAGTGTGAGGAAATGACTTTCAGAACATTATTTTGTACAGCAAAATTTCACTACTTTATGCTAATAGTGGGGAGAATTCATATATATTCTAAACTGTGGAATGGAATCATTTGTTAAACAATACTTTCTATTTATTGAGCCTGCACGATATACAGTAGATACTAGACTAAGTGCCTTATATAAATCATAGTATTTGTTAATTAACCACTATTGCAACAATATTTCATGAAAGTCAAAAGAAAAAAATTATCCACAACTGTACTAATGATGTAGATAAAGGTCATCTGCTCTGAGATTTTTCACTTACAGTTAGGTTGGTTCCTGTGAAGATTTGTTACTTTTGCCCCAAGTGACTGATTTGCTAGCCAGGCTAATGGCTGATGTTCCCCACATTGCAAAAGAAACAAGAATGTGGTGATTGTTATTTCTTCTCCAATCTTACTATCTCTGCAACATAAATCTAAAGGTTTCAATTGCTATGAACACCTCTACTAATAAAATGAAACCCTGAGCAAGAGCATAACTAGTTTAGATTCTCAAAGCAAACCCTTCAGAAGATCTCAAATAACTACATCTCCAGTCCCCTCCCTCCTGAACTAGGCGGGCCATGTGGTCATAATTTATATATAAGGAAGGAAAGATGGTAGAAAGCCATCAGTGACATTTTCTTTCTTGTTTTGATTCTAACGTATTCTTTATTGCCTTTTGCCTTTTCTTTTTTCAAACCTGAACAGGCCACATGAGAAATTAGCCCTTGGGAAAGCCGGGATGGCTCAGTGGGTTAAGCGCTCTCTTTGAAGCCCTGAGGACCAAAGGTCGAATCCCAGCTCCGGCCCAGGAGGACCCACATGCTGAACTGGGGAGTTCCCACAGTTCAGCTCTCTCTGTGTCTCTGTCTCTGTATCTCTCTCTCTCTTTCTGTCAAAAATAAAATAAAAATAAAAATAAAATATAAAATAAGTGGATATCTTTAAAAAAAAAAAAAAAAAGAGAGAGAGAGAGAGAAATTAGCTCTAGTCTCTGAACAAGCCCAGTAACTTATCCTCAGCAAGTCTATGCTTTTTTCAAGAAGTTTAGAGGGCTGTATCTTTGACACTGATTCTTTTGGTGCCCTTTCAGCCTTTGAAAACCAGTTTTCATTGATCAGTCTTTAACCTGTGACTCTAAGCTTTGTACTGTATGCAAACTACTAGCTACTAAAACAAGCTTTCACGTAGTCCTTTTCTTTCATACATCTTTCATATTGGCTCAAAGATCATTACACATCTCCTTAGGCATGTTAAAAAATAAGAAACAAATATTTATTCGGCTGTTGTGTTATGCCAAGGGTGCTATAGGAAGTAGCACCCTTGGCATAACATAAGGGTGCTAGATCTTTCTAAGAAATATAAGATCTAGTCTCTATCTTCCAAAGATTTAAAAGTCTATTTGGGAGTATAATAAACAATCAAATGGAAAAAACCTTAATCATTCAAAGCAATGCTGATTGTCATATATGCAACCCGTATTTTTAAAAATTCTTCATTTTTACCTTTCTCGTACAACTTGTCTTTGGTGCTTATGGTAGATAACTGTGAATGGTTCTATTCTATCAACCTTCATTCCACCTTCCCTCCAGTGCAGGAAATTAAAAAGTTGAAAACGTGATTTCCTAGACTCCTTTAAAACTAGATTTGCGAGGCAAAGTGGGGAAAAGCAAAGTTGGGGAGATATAAGAGTTTTGAGGCTGTGACAGCCACCAGACACAGGTGCCATGTCCAGTCACCAGCTTTGTGACTGAAGAAGGCGCAGTGGTGACCAGTCACAGCAGCTTTCCTGACTGCTGGAGATGAGCCATGATGTAGCCTCTTATGAATAGTTGTTACTACTCTGTTGCAGAAGTGGAATAAACCACAGGACAAGAGTAGGCCCAAGTTTAGACAAGGTCCCATGTCACTTCAGGTTTTCTCTGGGCTTTTGTGCAAATTACTTAATTTCTCTGTGACTGGTCTTTTCTCTTT